>PVKE010052960.1:0-10182 GCA_004027555.1 Craseonycteris thonglongyai
GCGCCGCTAACCGGGTCTGGGCGCAGGTGGACGAGCTGCTGACCCGGGAGGGCGTGGGTCACGACGAGGCGGGCGAGGCGCGGCGGCGACAGCGGCGCGTGGCCCTGCTGGAGTGCGCGGACGCCCGCGGGAACACGCCGCTGTCGGAGGCGGCGGCGGGCGGGCAGCCCCGCGCCATCCAGCTGCTGGCGGAGCAGGGCGCCGGCCCCAACAGCCAGGTGCGCGCGCGGGGCGTGCGCGCACTGGGGTCGTGCTTGTGGGGCGACGTGCGCGCGCGCGGTGGTGTGAGGGGCGTGTGCGCGGGGCGGTCGGGGGCGTGCACGCGGGGCGTGTGCGCGGGGGGCGTGCGCGGGGCGGTCGGGGGCGAGCACGCGGGGCGGCGTGCACGCGCGGGGCGGCGCGCGCGCGGGGCGGCCGGGGGGCGGTGCCCTTCCCTGCGCGGGCGCCGGGGCTGCGGGCCTGGCTCAGGGCGCCCCTCCCGCAGGGCGCCTTCGGCCGGACGCCGCTGTACCGAGCCGCCTTCGGAGGCCACCTGGAGGCCGTGCAGGTGCTCCTGAAGCTCGGGGCTGACCCCCGGGTGTACGCGGACGACGGCAGCACCCCGGCGCAGGTGGGCGCACCCCCACCCCCGCGGTGGCCGGGAGCTGGGCCCCAACCCTGCAGGCCCCCCTCCCGCCGGAAGCCCTTGCTTTGGACCTTCGGGGTCCGCCTCGGGCGACCCCGTTTGTGAGCGCGCTGGCCGGGGCTCGCCCCCTGTCCCTGGACCTGCGGAGGTGGGGAAACTGAGGCTGGGTGACCTCAGGAACCGGCGTGCACGTCCCTGGCCCCTCACGTCGGTCCCGTTCCCGTCATCATCTGTCACCCACCGTCCTTTTCATAAATGTGTCCACTCAGCCCCATCTTTCCCCCAGTGGCTGACTTAACTTGCAATGCATTCTCATTAACTGGAGTCATTTGTTCGTCTGTGTATCAGCCCGTCCTCCCTGGCATCTTAAATCGCCCCCCACTTCATGACTTACCGACTATGAACTGAAACCCCCATCCGCCCGTTTAGACACAGTTACGCTGTTTATGTGACAGCGGGTCCTGAGAACGCGGGGGCCCCTGTCCCGTTCACCCCACCCCTGCACCCTCCAATGTCACCCGCCTGGGTTCTCACATGAAAGGCACTCGGGAGTGTTGGAGGATTGAACTTGGCCGTCAGTCCATCCGTCCAGGTGCTCAGCCACCTGCTTACCTAATTATCCACCCACCGGTGGGTCCCTTTATCTATTCATTTATCACTTAATCCCTGATTTATTCTTCTGCTCATTACTCATTTGTCTACTCATTAGCGTGTCTATAAATTTACTTGTAACATTATCCTTTTATTTCATCTGTTTACTGGTTGAAAGTAAGTCTCCGTTTATTCCAGTCCTTCTACCTACAAAACTAACCTTCGGCTGATCCTTAACCTTATTTGACTGTTTTCCGTAAATGGGGCTTTTCGAGGATTAACGAGGGAACGAGGGAGATTCCTTGGCACGGTTCCTGCTGCAGCCCGGCTGCTGTCCTTTTAAGGACTGACGACGTCCTTAGGTCACCGGTTCACACCTGTTCGGTGCCTCAGGCCCCGCCCCGCCTGCTCCGTAACAGCTTCCCCGCGTCCCTAACTCATTCTCCCCGCTGCTCCCTAACCTGCCACCCGCCCGCTCACCCCGTCCTTCCTAAGAGACAAACCCAACACCGCAACTCAGCTCTGTGGCCCGATTGCCCACAAAAGAAAATGCTCGTGGACAAGCAGCCGAGTCCAGAAATGAATGCTGCCGGGACCCCCGTCCCCCAGAGCCCCCTGCCCCGGGGCCCTGTGTCACTCCCGACCGCGTGGGGGCGGGACTTCGGAGGAGGCTTGGGTGGGGGTGGCCTGGTCTGGGCGCGAGACCCGGAGCACCCGAGGGCCTCCCAGCTTCGCGGGCAGCTGCACCCGTGAGGGTGCAGGCTTCCGGGGAGCTGGGGGAGCCCCGTTTCTGCAAGCCGCTGCCCTGTCTGTAGCACGAGGGGACAGCACCTCCGTCCCGGCACTAGGTGGCCTCGCTGGACGCGGTGGCCGACGTGCTGCAGTCATGGGACCTGAGCCTCACGGAGGCGATGCTCCAGAACATGGACGCGGAGCGGCAGCGCCGCGCGAGGGAGGCCGGGCACCTCCTGGAGGAAGAGGCCGAGCGGCGCGCCTGCGACCCGGCTGCTCCCTCCCACAGCCGCCTGGGCCCCCACGGGCCGCGCTGCCCCAGGGAGGTGAGCCGCTGGGGAGCGGGTGGAGCCTGGGGGGAAGGCCCGGCCTGGTCTGGAGGGCGCCGGGTCAGCCTTGCCCGCCCGGCCGGGCCCTCCCGCCCGGCTGCAGCAGGCCTCGTGCGAGCTCAGCCGGAGGGTCGCCGAGCAGGACACGTGTGCGCGGAGGATGCACGGGCGAGGCCGACTCCAGCTGCAGGTGGGCGCACCCTCAGGCCTGGGGTTCCGGGGCATCAGCTCCCCGGGGCAGCGTGGGGGGCGCCCCCCCGGGGCGCAAGGCCTTGCTCTGAGCAGCTTGGCGCCCCTCCCCCAGGCCGTCCAGGACGCAGAGACCCGCGTGGACAGGCTCGGGCAGGAAGCCCAGAAGGCGGACGAGACGCTGGCCACGGCCCGGCTGGAGCTACGGGAGCAGACCCAGGACGGTGGGTGGGGTGCGGGCCGCGGGCCGGGCCGGGGCTTCATCCGGGCAGCTAGTCACTGGGCTCTTCTGTCCCCGCAGGGGCGGTGGAGGCCCCCGGACTGCAGTGCCGGGTCGCGGAGCTGCACGATGTGCTCATGAAGGACGTGGGAGACCGCATCCGCGCTGCCGGCCGGTCGGTGGTCTGGGTTGGGGAAGGGGCGAGCAGAGCACTCGGGCAAGGGCAACAGCGGTGACCTGGGGGCTGCCCCCAGGTGGCCTCTTGTCATTGACCCTTTGGGCCAGGCGGCTACCTTTCTGCGCTACCAGGACACCAACTACGTGGACACGGTGAACCCGGACCACCTGAGGCCCGAGCGGATTCGGTTGGCGCTGCTGGGGGCGCTCAGGTGAGGTGGCGGAAAGCAGAGCGCACAGAGCGCAGCCCGGTCTCGCCCCTCACCAGGGCCCCTCACCGGGCATCGGGTCCGCAGGTACGGGAAGCCGCTGGTGTTTGACCTTCACGAGGTGGACCTATTCCGCGTGGTGCAACGGCAGCTGGAGGCGGTGCAGCCGGGCCTGGCGCAGGACCTGCTGAGTCGCCGGCTGCTGGAGCAGGACAGATACCTGTCGCTGCTCAGGTCCACCGACGGGCCGGAGTACGCCCCCACCCAGTTCCAGGAGGCGCGCCTGGGGCAGTTCCGCGTGCTCTTTGTCACCAAGGCCCGGTGGCCACCGGCCGAGCAGCTGCAGTTCCTGCTCCCAGTGCATGTACAGCTGCCCGGCAGAGGCCTTTAGCTCGCGGCCCCAATAAAGCAACGCGCGCCCCCAAGGCGCTGGGTCCATTACTGCGTGTGCCCCCGGGGAGCGGAGGGGCGGGGCTGAGCATGTGCGTCTGCAGGTCCAAGGCCCCAGCCAGACGGGAACCCCGGATGGAGGGCTCGGGCTTTCGGGCGCGTGGGGATGGCCTCTGCCCAGGGGGTAGGCGTGACAACCAGTCCCTCGGAGGGACAGGAGGGACGGGCCCTGGTGTGGTGAGTGGACAGACAAGCGAAAGGTAAAACGTAGTCAATTTTATTCTCCTTAAACCACAAAATAGAGTCTTTGGTTGTACAAACAGCACTAGTTACAGTCTTGCCAAGAGGTCCCGGCTAGGAGGGGCGGTTAGTGGGCAGCCAGAAGCCCCGAGGGGGGTCTCTTTAAAACGCTAACACCCAGGTTAGAGAACTTGGGGCGGGGTGGTGGAGGAGCTGGCGGGGCCCCCACCCTCTAGGAGGGCACCGGGCCCAGGCCCCGGCGCCCCGGCCGCATGGGGCGGCGGCTGCTGCACAGCGTCACCTCCTCAGGGCCCATGGCATCTGGCGAGGGCCTGCCCAGAAGCACCATGGCCACCTCTCCGTCCTCCTCCTGCAGGCCTGGCGGGCAGAGGCGGGGAGAGTGAGGCCAGGGGGCCAGGCGCGCTGCGCGCACCCGGGACGGGCCTAGCCACTCACCCGGGCCGGGAGACGGTTCCAAGGACCTCAGCTCATCAGCAAAATCCGGGGACTGTAACGGGAGAAGCGCTGGGTCAGGGGTCCACCCCACCTGTGCCCGCAGCCACCCTGGTGAGCCTGGGTGGGCGGCCCCAGACCCCGGAGAGAGACAGGGCAGGTGCCGGAGGGGCAGGGCTGGGAGGCAGTCGGAGAGGGGGCTGCACAGCACGGGGCCGCAGCGCCCGGTACCTGCATGTGATAGACAGGTCTGGAAGAAGGGAGGGCTGCGAACAGCCGGTAGTCGAACTTCCTCCCAGACAAAGCCTTGAGAGGACAGCGTGGAGGGAGGAGAGAGGCAGAGCTGAGCGCGGGGTGCGGCGCGGCGGGAGGGGCGCGGGGGAGGGCGGCGCTCACCAGGCGTCCGGGGGAGCTGCTGGGCTGGGGGCTCACGTCTGCAGGAACAAGAGCGTGCTGGGGGGTCCGGGCCGCAGGCCGAGGCCCGCTGCCCCCTCCCCCGCCCCCACCGGGACACACGAACCTTCCAGGGGGGTGGGTGACGGGGTGGGCGCGGGCGAGGGGGCCTCGGCCAGCCGCTCCAGGGGCCCGCGCCTGCTCCGGCCCTCCTGGGACTTGCTCAGGACCATCTGCGCGCGCAGCGCGTCCTGCTCCAGGGACTTCATCCTGCGAAGGCCAAAGCCAGGGCGGCGGAGCTGGGCGGGGCGCCGGGGGCTGGGGCGGGGCGTCCGCGGGGGCGGGGCGCCCGCGGGGGCGGGGCATCCGCGTGGCGGGGCGCCCGCGGGGGGGGCTGTGGGCGGGGGGCTGTGGGCGGGGCATCCGCGTGGCGGGGCGCGGGGGCTGTGGGCGGGGCATCCGCGTGGCGGGGCGCCGGGAAACGTGGGCGGGGCAGCCGAGCGGGGCTATGGGCGGGGCGTCCGCGTGGGCAGCCGCGGGGGGGCTGTGGGCGGGGCTCCGGCGTTGTGGGCGGGGCTCCGGGCTGTGGGCGGGGCCGCCCGCGCCTCACCTGGCTGCCCTCCACAGGGCCCGCTTCTCGGCCTCCAAGGCGCGGCGTTCGGCAGGGGACAGGGCCTGCTCGGGCACAGGCAGCTCCGGGCTCTGCATGCGCAGCCGCTCCTGATGGCGCCGCTCAGCCTTAGCCGTCCGCACCGGTGCGCCGCATCCCAGGGTCGTAGGGGACGCGGGGTCCAGCCTGGGCCAAGGGCGGCACAGGAGCCACAGGTGGGCGGGGCGCCGGCGGGAGGGTGGGCCTGGGAAGTGGTAGGTGCAGGACCCCCGCCTCACCCTGTGGCCGGGCCCTGGCCGGCCCAGGGCAGGTCCTCCTCCGGCTCCTCGTGGTCGGGGGCCTCCCCATCCAGGGCGAGCCCCGGGTCCGCCGACTCCCGCAGCATCTGCACCCTTTTCTGGTGCAGCTTTCGGGCTGCGGGCGGGCGGGGCAGGGGGACGCGGGTCAGGCCACCAGCCCGCCAGGCCCGGCCTGCCCACCTCCGGTCGGCCCGTCATTCACCTTCCTCTTCCTGCATCTTCCGCAGGTCGTCAGCACCCACCAGTGACACGCGCTTGGGGGGACCCTCGGCCTGCGGCACCCGCACCTCCAACTCAAAGTACTTCTGCCGCTCGCGGAAGGACAGCTGCTCCGGGGAGGCGGCGGGCCCAGGCGTGGGCAGCTGTGGGCAGCAGGGTCTGAGTCCCGGGCAGGCTCCGGCCCGCGCACCGGCCCCTCCCGGGGCGCGCGCGCGCACAGCCGGTACCTGGGCAGCCGGGTCCGGGGGCGGGGGCGGGCCCGGCACTGCCGCGAAGGTCCTGTAGGCCCGCTTCACGTCGGAGGGCAGCTCATCGGGGGAGGGCGGGGACGGGGGCTGGCGGGGGAGGCGCTCGTGAGCTGCGGGACAGCGGTCCGGGCCGGCGGTGCCCCCCACCCCCGACGCGTGAGGGCACTCACAGAGCGGGCGCCACCTCTGCCCCTGGGGGCCGGGGAGCCCCTTGGCCAGGCCTGAGCCAGTGGCTGGATCACCCCGGGCCTTGTCTGCAGAGGGCAGGGGCGGGCCAGAGGGAGGGATCAGGGGTTCAGGTAAAAGGGGGAGACAGAGAAGAGAGGTGGAGTGGGGGCGCGGGGCCCCGGCTGTGGGGACAGCACTCACCCGCCTACTCGGAAGGGGCCGAGGCAGGAGCTGGGCTCCGCGTGGGCACTGCGTGACCACCCCCGCCCTGCCCTGCCCTGCCCACCCCCATGCGCAGAGCCGGGGAGGAAGGAGGATGGAGTGGGGGGCGTGGGCTTGCAGGACTCAGACAAGAGGACGGGCAGGGGCGAGGCAGCCAGGGGCTGCGACAGGAGGCGCCGTGCACCAGCCCCGGCCGCCCAGGGGAGCGGCCAGCAATGCCCCACCCCCACTGCCAGCCGGCTCTGCCAGGGAGGTGCCCGTGGGCAGTGGCCTCAGCGCGCAGTGGCCGCCGCGCTCACAGCCCCACTGGCTGGCAGGCACTCACCTGCTGGTAACCAGGGGAGCCAGGGGCCTCCGCCGCCTTCCCTCCAGCCGCCCCAGACAGCACCTGAGGGGCCGGGAGCCAGGGGTGGGTGGGTGGGTGAGGGCTCGGCAGGGCTGGGGCCCCACAGGTGGGGGCTGGGGTGAGGCTGGTCTTCAGCTCCCTGACCTGACCACAGCCCAAGGGGCGTCCCCGGATGGGCCTGGACCGCTGCTCGGTCAGCAGGGAGGGGCTGTCCCCTGCCATGGGGGCCCGGGGCTTCACGGGAGCACTGGGGGCTGGGGGCGGCCACCCTCCCTGCGCAGCTCCCACGGCTGTGCCCCCCTTAGGTCTGGGCCCTGGGACCCCATGTGCCCGGGGCTTCCTGGCTAAACAAGCGAGGGGCTGCTCGGAAGCTCCTAGGCCCATCCTCCCCCGCGCAGCCCTGCTCATGACGGTCAGTGGCTCCTGGAACCCACCTACCACTGCTGCCCCTGCGGGGCCTCCCAAGGGAGGAATGAGGACCGAGTGTCCCCAGGTCTCCTGGCTCCAGCTGCTGCAGCCCTTCCTCCCTCAGGGGCGGGGCCCGAGGGCCTCCCGGGCAGCCCCGCCCTCTCCACCCCCACCCTCAGCTGTGGGGAGGTCAGGGCAGGGCCTGCCTCATGGCTGGAGTTGAGGACTGGGTGGTGGGTAGTGCCAGGCAGGAGGTGGAGCTCCAGGCAGTGCCCCTGGCCAGGCCACCCCTGTGGTGCCCACCCAGCAGCCCTCCCATGGGGTCTGGGCTGCAGGAAACTCAGGCAGGGGGTGCTTCAGGGACACTGACCCGCTGCACGCTGCCAGTGCTGGGCACGGAGGCTGGGGTGCGGCGGTCCAGCGTCAGGTTCTCTGGACTCCGGTCCTGGGGAGCAGGCAGCAGGGTGCTGGGGGCACGTCTGGGACTGTGTGGGGGTGGGCAGCTCCCACAAGCCTGTGCCCACCACTCCTGGGGCTGAGCCCACCCGTGTCCAGCAGGGAGCTGACCGCCCACACTCACCGCAGCGTCGTGTCCCCACTGCGGGGTCTGCACCAGCAGCTCTCTCTCCTGTGAGCAGAGCACAGTCAGGGTCCCACGGCCGCAGGCCCCCTGACCCTGGGGCTGCCGGCCGCAGGCTGCTCTGACCTTGCTGGGGCCCTCGGGGCTTAGCTCCCGGTCAATGGAGGAGACGCTCTCCAGACTGTTCCGGCGGCCGATGCCCGCCGCAAAGGGGTTGGCGATGACGCCAGGGGACACCTGAGAGGGACAGTGAGCTAAAGGGTGGGCTGCTCAAGGCTCCGCCCCAGGGGCAGCCCACCTCGCCCAGGATGGGGAGCCACGTGGCTGAAGCCTGCGTGCCCTTTCCATAGGGGCGTCCTGGCAGGAGGTCCCAAGAACAGGGTCACCCATGATAATTCTGCCAAGAACGCACCCCGACAGCGTTCAGGGTGGCCAGACAGCCCAGCAGCCGCCCGCCGGGGGCGGGCTCCTTCCTTTCTTGCCACCTCCTCCAAGTTTAAAACTAGTTTATATGTTTATAGTAATCACTTTCTGAGAGGGAGGGGAGCTCAGCCTGGCTGTGTGCACAGAGCTTCCCTATCCTGGCCCAGAGGCCGTGCTCCGCAGGTGCGGCCCCTCTGGAGGCGGGCAGCTGTCCTCTCTCAGGATCCAGCCTGGTCTGGGCCACTCACCCCATTGGCAGGAGTCCACGCCCCCGCGCCAGGAGTCCACGCCCCCCGCGCCAGGAGGCCACGCCCCCGCGCCAGGAGTCCACGCCCCCCGCGCCAGGAGGCCACGCCCCCCGCGCCAGGAGGCCACGCCCCCGCGCCAGGAGGCCACGCCCCCGCAGCTCCCGTGGGCAGCCCTGCCCGCGCCCCGCCCACACAGCGCCCCCTCGTGAGGACAGCCAGGCTGCAGGGGCACTGACCTCGGCGGTGGGGCTGGTGCTGAGGTCAAAGCCGTCGCAGACGAGAACGGTGAGGGTGTCGCCCGCGTTGCGCAGCAGCTGCACGGCCTCGCCGTGCGTGAGGCCCAGCAGGCTCTGCTGGTTCACCTCCAGCAGCCGCAGCCCCACTCGCAGGCGGCCGTCGCGCCCGGCCGCGCCCGTGGGGCTCACCTGCGAGGACACCTGCCTGTGAGACCCTGGCCCTGGGCCCCTCCCTGCGCCGGGGCGCCCGGCCCGCACCTTGGAGATGAAGATGCCCTCGTCGGTGGGGTCGCAGGGGTTGCCCGCGTGGCCTTTGGCGCCCCCGCGGATGCTGATGCCCAGCTTCTCCCCCGGCGCCTTGAGGATGCAGAGCTCCCGCATGCCCGGGGGCGGCGGGTCCCGGCGCACCAGCAGGACCAGCTCCAGGCAGGGCCGGAGCAGCGCGCTGACGGCCTCCTGGTGCGTGGCCTCCCGCACGTCTTGCCCGTTCACAGCGAGGATGCGGTCCCCGACCCGGAGGCCGCTGCGCGCAGCCAGGCCACGAGGCAGCACCTGTGGGGGAGGGCGGGGCAGTGGGCGGGGCCTCGGAGCCCCACCCCTGGGCGGGGCCCGCTGGCCCAGCCGCGCGGCAGGGCCCGCCCTACCTTGGAGATGAACACGCCAGGCTCCTGGACTCCAAACGGGTGGCTGGAGTGGTCGGAGCCCCCGACGATGCTGAGCCCCAGTGGGCCCCCGGCTCTTGGCAGGCAGATCTCCTGGGGGCAGGAGGGCCTGAGGGGCGCGCAGGGACAAGCCCCAGAGCAGCCGGGGACACCTCCCCAGCCCGGGGGCGGGGGTGCTGCTCGCACTGGACGCGGGGAGGGAGGCCGCACGCGGCAGCACAACTGGCGGCCCTGGGAGCTGAGCACCGGCTCTCCGCCGGGAGGGGCCGGCGCCCCACACCTGGAGCCGCGGGGGAGAGGGGCAGGGGGACAGGCGGGGAGCTGGCGTCTTACCTCCACGGGGTACGGCCCCTCCAGGGCAGTGGCCAGCAGGCTGGGGACCAGCCTCAGCGGCCCGGGATCCCCAGGGGCGGCAGTGACCACAGGGGTGGCGGCGGCGGTGGGGGGTGGGGAGGGGTGTGGCGGGGGGCTGGGGGGAGGGGGCGTCCCGGCCTCCCGCTCCAGCAGCAGGGCGATGGTGGGGGAAGCAGCAGTCAGCAGGGAGACGGCGTGGTCGTGCCTGGCTTCAGTCATGTCCACCCCGTTGATCTGTAAGAGTGTGGCTAGTCAGGGGTTCTGTGGGGAGATGCGGGGAATGGAGTTGGGGGGACCCCGCGACTTCCACTCACCGAGAGAACCCGGTCGCCAACCTGCAGAGTGCCAGCCCGGTGGGCAGCGCCGCCCTCGGCGATGCGGGAGATGAAGATGCCCTGCGGGGAGAGGCCTGCAGGTGAGCGAGCCGAGCAGCAGAGATCACCGGGCTCCTGCGGCGCGGCCCTGCCCCAGTGCTCGCCCCGCCCCCACCTGCCCCAGCCCCGCCCCTACTCACCCCGCCCCCACCTCACCTGCCCATCCCCGCCCCTGTGCCAACACCCCTTCCCCCCCCGCCTGCGTTCACCCCCCCACCCCATCCCCCCCGCTCACCC
>PVKE010052961.1:0-10182 GCA_004027555.1 Craseonycteris thonglongyai
CCTTTTTGGTTAAGGTTGGTTCTTAAAAACCCTGCTAGGGGATGGTGATGGAGGAATAAAGCCTGGTGAGTTAAAATGTGGTAGACACGTGCTACAGTGTATCGTTCTGCCAGGAGAAGAGCTCAGAAAGTTAAGAAGAGGTTATGAAAGATTTGTGCCTGGAGAAAATGAGTCAATTGTTCCACTGGGAATGCGGAAGAAAAGAACAGATGATATTAAACTTCAACATTCAGAAGAATTATTTTAGTTCTATATTATCCTGTAATTATTACAGCTCTGCAGGTCTCTACTTGTTCTGCCATATCTTACATTTTTGCTGAATGGTTTAGCACATCTGCAGTAAGAAAATGTGAAAAAAGGAAAAACTCAATGAATTTAATAATCTGTGGTTGGCTCAACTGCCTTAGGAGAAGATTCTAAAAATATATAAATTATTTCAGGGTCACTTAAACTGCTAGCAAAGAGTGTAGCTAATGGTTAGAGTAATGAAGTTTGATGCTTGTCCCAAAATTACACCCCACCCCCACCTAGAAAAAATGAAAAGTATGCAGTTCTATCAGCATCCACTTATTTATAAAGTCCTTAGAAAGCAGAATATCTAGAAAATGTCGGCAGTCATACTCTATAGTGAGCAAAATTCAGTAAAAAATTATTTTCTTGGGCTGTGAGATTCTCCTTTTGTGCTATTTTAACCTGAATGTGGATACCCCACCTGTAAACCTCAAAAATTGATGTGAACAGGTGTTAAAATGCTCTGGTTCTCAAAACTGGTATCTTTTGTGCTGGGGGATGGGAATAGGAAATTCAACCCTAAAGGTTCAGATGGGAGGATCCTGGGCATTAGGTAGAACTGTTTCAGAAAATAAGGTGCTGTAGGATTCCAGAGTGGTGGGTCTGCTGGTCAGCCTCAGTGGAAAGTAGGGAATCACTATGGATATAATTCCTTCAAGTCTTCCACGTTAGAAACCCAGAATCATTATTTTGAGCTTAACATTACAATTGGATATATTTGTGCTTGACAGACTTGGGAGTGAAAGATCTGGGCTGCTCAAATTTCTGGGCTGCCTGTATGGCAGCTTAGTATGTCGGACTCCACCATTCCCAGGACAGTCTTAATGACTTAGGAAGAGCAAGTGGTTTTGGTCCTGTTTGAGTTTACTGTGCAAATCTCATTGTAGGCTTTGGGGTGGGGGTGAGGGGCATGCATTTGCTTGGACAAAGAGTGAATAAAAATCCTTAATACTTTAGATGCTTCTTAGAAATACAACCGAGTATTCATTCTATGAGGCTTCTTTCCGCTTCCTCTCTAAAAACCCCCCCTTCCTCTCTGGAAATCAATTTTATTTGAATACAAGACCATCTTGAGGTGAATATTATGATGGTAGAAAGCTTACTGTGTTGGAATGGATGCTCTACACCTTTCTTTTAGAAAAACAAATCAGATTAACTGTACTACACCCTCTAGTCAGTTCCCCTGGTGCACACAGAAGGAAAAATGAACTCTCGTTGCCTGACCAGCTTTGTGTTGCAGAGTTAGGCTTTTATTGAATTGGGATCATTTTAAATTAACAGGAGAGGTTTGAAATAACCAAATGGACCAGTTTTTCATCTTCTTACAAACCCTGTGGAAGTATTTTTGTAGGAGAGTACAATACTGAGTTTAACTTGAACATGTTTTAATATTTCTACGATATATGTTGTCTGAGAAGTTTAAGAGCAACATTTCTGTGCTTTTCATCTCTTTTTCCTTGGCTCGCAGAGATCTTCCATTTCTTGAACTATGGTCCCATTTTTCACTTAGGTCTCATAAGGCTGCCTGGCTTTTGAATGTTATGGTCATCTCCATATCTTAATAAAACAAAAATTGAATTACATGCACTACTGGACAAGCATGGCATGACTTTTGGTAGCATATGTAAGGTGTGAAAACCTGGGGGAAAATACTATTCAATTTAAGTTCCACTTGAGCACACAGTAGTGCACTAGAAATGAGTTTAGTCTTAACGGCAGAGAAGAAGGTAGAAGCAGGTAAAGGTGGAGATCACTAATTTGAACCTAATTAAGAAGACCTGATAAAAATGCTAGAGAGCCAGATGGTAAAGTCAATATCTTAGTATTGTGCCAGTCCAGGGATGGACTGTATTTAGCAGTTGACATTCTGCAAGGGTAGACTGATAATATCAGCAGAGAAACCGAAAGGATTTTGTTAACACTGTTAGACTTTACTTTTTAAATTTTTCATGTGTTTGTATCTAAGTGGGAAAAAATATGTAAAGTCTATATTTTAATCAAATTTCAAAATCTACAAGAGCTTCAAGTATTATATTACTATTGAATATCTCTAACACCAATTTGAAAAGTAAATACTAACATTGTTATAATAGCACAAAGTGGGGTGGAAATTGTGCACACTACGATGGTTATCATTCATCGAGAAAATGGTTCTGTGACTGTAAAATTTAAACAGTTGGTTATTTAAGAACAATACTTGAACTAGAGACCTTAAAGGAATAATATTTGAATTAGTCAAACTTTGGTTACTTCAAATCCAAAGATTTATTATAGAAATTGAATATTTCATCTGAGTACAGAATCTTAGATGAACCTTTCTTGAATATTTTTTATTGTTATGACTATGCAACATCTCTATACAAAACCTATAAAAATAGATAAATCAGAAATTGTCTTTTCTTCATTCAGGTAATTTTTCTGTTATCAGTGAACAGCAGACATAATGCCTTGGATTTGTAGTCTTCCTTTTCCAAAGAGCCCAGGAAGAAGACATTTTGTCATCTAATTCCTCTGATGTAGCGAAGAGCCTTAAGAACTTTAGGCAGTGTCAGGGACAAGGCTAATGAGGTTTGGTGAATCCCAGGTTTTATAAAGTAGGGTGGTTAACTTCTGCATCCAAATAAGACTCACTCAGTATCACAATTTCAGAAATATTTTGTAAATTCTCCCAAGGCAATTTGTTTCATGGACTATTGTCAAGCACAATATTTGCCACCCTAGCATTCACAGGGCAACATGAGCCACAGAACAACTTTTCACAACTATTCTACAGCTGATACAGAGAAATAGACTAAAGTACTTGTTGGAATGTTCTTCGTTGCTGCTGAATAAATGAGGGCTTTGCGCTTTTAGTTGACAGTCACTATCTCCAAAACATTATTTTCTCCCTCCGTTTGTTTCTCCAATGATATATTATAGTTGTATGGCTCCCAGTCTTCCAATTTTTCTTTGTGGTGCATCCCCGGATTGCATTATTATAATGTTCACACTTTTAATTGAATTTGTATATTTTCTTTTTTTAAAGATTTATTTTGATTGTTTTTGACAGAGAGAGACAGAGAGAAGGGGGAGGGCCCAGAACAGTCTCCATAGTTGCAGATCATCAGTTTCTCCACATAGTTTCATTGCACAGGTGCGAGGGGCTGCACAGGGCAGGAACTGGGCCGGGGTCTCGCCCCGGTGAGAACTGGACTGGGGGCACTCCCCAGTTCAGCATATGGGTCCACACGGGCCGGGGCCGGGATTCGATCCTTGGTCCCTGGGGCTGCAAAATGAGCACTTAACCCACTGAGCCATCCCGGCTTCCTCTGAATTTGTATATTTAATACTATTTTCACTAAAAACAGTCTCCCAAATAACCCCCCCAAAAATTTTTTGAATGAAAAAATTGTTATATCTACAAAAGCTAGAACATGCAGCCTGTATCCTGTTTTTGTTTGTTTGTTTTCAAATCAACTGTATTGAGTCATAGTTTGTACCTTAGAAATTTCATTCATTAAAATTGGACAATTTGGGGAAGCCGGGATGGCTCAGTGGGTTAAGCGCTCACTTTGCAGTGCTGGGGACCAGGGATCGAATCCCGGCCCCGGCCCGTGCGGAACCATATGCTGAACTGGGAGCTCGCCCAGTTCAGTTCTCTCTCTGTCTCTGTCAAAAAATAAATAAATAAATAAATAAATAAATAAAAATATTTTTTAAAAGACTGGACAATTTGATGAGTGTTGACAGTTATATATGCCCATGAAAACATTAGCATAATCAATATACATATAATTTTCATCACCACCAAAAGATTGTTTGGACCACTTTGCAATCCGTCTCTCATTCTGCATGCCCGAGGCAACCAATGATCTTCTTTCCATTCTTCTACGTTAGTTGTATTTTCTGTCATTTCATAGAAATGGAAAAATACAGAATCTACCTTTTTTTTTTTTTGGCTACCTTCTTTCATTAAACATTGTTATTTTCTGGTTCATTTATTTTGTTGTATTAATTGTTCATTTCTTTTTATTGCTGAGTAGTATTCTATTATATGAGTGTATCACTTTTTTGTTCATTGAGTTGTTGAAGGACATTTGGGTTGTTTCAAGTTTTGAATTATTACAAATATTTTATTATCATTCATGTACAGATTTTTGTGTATATAGAAATTCATTTTCCTTGGGTAAATATAATACTGAGGGGTGAAATGGCTGAGTTTTATAATCAATGCATGTATATATTTTATAGAAATGTATACTTCTTAATGAGGCTCTAAAGAACACATTTTCACTGATCATTTAAATTTACTTAAGTATCTAGAATAGAAATGACGAGTATTGATAGAACTTTATGTGAAGCTGAAAATGTTTTGTATCTATCCTGTCTGTTTCCAATAACCACATGTGGCTATTGAGAACTTAAAAGACAGCTAGTGTGACATAAAAGCTGAATTTTAATATTTTAAAGATTTATTTTATTATTTTTACAGAGACAGAGAGAGACAGAGAGAAGGGGGAGGACCCAGAGCAGTCTCCATAGGTGTATGTCATCAGTTTTCAACATGGTTTTGTTCCACACGGGTGGGGGATGTGCAGAGTGATAACTGAAGTGAGGGTTTTGTGCAAGGGAAGCACACCCAGTTCATCATATGGGTCTGCACAGGCTGGGGTTCGATCCTCAGTTTCTAGAGCTTCAAAGCAAGCGCTTAACCCACTGAGCCATCCCAACTTTCCCTGATTTTTAATTTTTATGAATGAATTTTTAAAATGATTTATTTTTTTTCTGGAGAGAATATGAGAGGGGGAGAGAAAGAGAGAGAAGGAGGAATGGCCAGGGCAATCTCCATAGTTGTGACATAGTTTCATGCCACACAAGTAGATGTGTGACCATGCAGGGTGGGACCTGAACTGTGGACCTCTTCCATGGAAGGTGAGCACCTTCATTGCCCACATCTCAGTGGTTACCAGTTCTGCCACAGTTCAGCACATAGAAGTGCATGGGCCAGGGCAGGATTTGATCCCTGGACCTCACGCAAGGCAAGCACTCAATCTGTTGAGCTATCTGGCACATCCCTGTCTAGTAATTAATTTAAATGGCCACATGTGGGTAGGCTTACACTTGAAGAATGGATTTAGAATCCTCATATATTATCGAAATGGTGAAGTCATGTAAAACTTTTGGTAGTTTTTACTTGTTTTAATTCATTCTGAAATGAGAATTTAGTTAGAAATTGAAAATCAGATGTTTTTTAATCCATCTCACTCCATCTTCCAATAAACAATTTAGTACAGTCCAAATGTTCAAGTTGTTCATTTATTTGTGACATGGGTTAATTATTCTCCTGAGTTTTAGTTTTCTGAAATGTTCTGTATTTCATGCTCTGTTAAACTGATTGAAATTGTTAAAATTATATGCGTAAATTTAACAATGAATATTTAAGCTTAATTTGTTAAAACATTTATATTTATTTTTTTGTTGAAGAAAAGAAGCCCAAATACCTAGTCTTCTTGTGTAAATTACATAAACTTATTTTCACTGCCTATGGATTTTGTTATCGGCTAATATCTTTTTATATATAGCATGACAAAAATTTCTCAAGTGAAAGGAGAATGTAATGATTAAGCAAAGTTTTCCTGCTACAAACTCTGTCATCAAACTTCTAATAGTTTGCTGTGAATCCTTCCAGCACTTATGGTGAGAAATGCTTATTGTACATAGCTCTCCCCCCTTTGGTTGTGGTAAAATATTTTGTGGAACAGGAATGGAGGGGGTGAATTGTTGTGACAAGAGTGGGATTACACAAGTAAAACTACTGTAAAACTCCGTATTGTTTTTATGCCCGTCTAGTAGGTATTCTTGACCTTTTAGCTTGCTCATTCCTTTTCTGCTCTGCCCCCAGCCCCCGTATTTGAGACTTGAGCATTTACCCTCATCTTTGTGTACTCTCATCCATGGATTCAATGTGTATCCTTCTATTTGTTGTGATCTTTAGGCTCTATTTTCATCTGTAGAGCTGCTAGAGTATGATTTATTCATATGCCAGGTCTTACGTTCTTGGTCTTTTAAAGTGCCTTACAGTATAGTCCAGTTAATTGTTTATGCCTTCCAGTCTTCAACCCTCCTACTGTGGAGTGTCTTGTTAATGCTGGGAAATCTGTCGATTATATATTGCCAATCCCAATGGAAGACAGAATTAAGTGCTCAATCGTATTTCAACATTATTCTCCAGTTTTAATACCCACAATACTATTGCTCAGCCGAGCACTTTGTGGGTGGTTAAATTCAAATTTATTTTTCTATCAATATAATGCTGTAAAATTTGCCCTAATGGCCTTAATTTGTATTATATGCTGGAGAGATAATAGGATAATTTTCCTAATGACTATAGCTGGTATATGCTATACATATGGAGTTCTAAATTATGATAGTAATGCCTTTTTGGTGATGGTAGTCTCCATTTTTCTGATGTAAGATTTTGTAAAAATGGCTAGTGATTTTACTGATTATCCCCAAATGACTCAATGAACACATTCTTAATGATGCTATGAATAAACAGTTAAAATGATTTTGCTCAATAAAGTGCCTATGTCGTAGGAGTTTTAAGCCCTGCAAAATGTATTGAAAAGAACTGCATCTTTAAATGTTGTAGTCAAGAATTGGCTTTATTTATTTTAGAAAACAAACCATAATGGCTCTTTTAAAATTGAAACGTGATTTCAGAATTGAGACTGTTGTTAATTGTACACAATACTTATGGATATGCACTTATACAAATCTAAAAAAGGCCTTCGTAAAGGAAAACTGGACTTCCTAGGAACTATTAAGGTTTTGCCTCTTTCTGGTTCCAGTAGCTTGTTAGGGCTATCCAGTGATTACATTTGCAACAACTGATGGCGTGTTATGAAGACATTGTTATGGTGCTGCAGCTGCATGAGCACCACAGGGTTTGAAAGAAAATTCATTTCAAAGCATTTGAAAGAATGACTCAAATGAATGGATTCCAGTACTCCTTTCAGTGCTTATGCTTATTTCCTTGTGAAAAAAGAAATGTCACACTTCATACGTCAGTACAGCAGAACTAGCTTCTTAGATTAAAACTAAACAAAACACACCAACAACTGTTCCAGGATCATTCCTGGCCTGACTAGAAGAATCTGCGCTCTGAGAGACTGCAGAAAGTTCTGATAAAGAAATTCTACATTTCTTGTCTATGGCCCTTTAAGTGACAAGCTAGCTCAGAATTTAGTACCAGTTAGCATCCTGTATTCATTCAGGAGTATGAAATACTTAGAAGCAACTTGTAGCTTGCCAGAAAAAGAGGTGAAGAACTTTATTCATTTTATCTTTGTCTTTGAATATTTTTTTCTAAAGAATTCTAGTCTTGCTCTTTGCATATGTAATGCCTTTTCTGATTTATACCATTGATTATAAAGTTTACCTCTCTTTGCATGAACCTTAATTTCCTTCATCTTTTTTTTTATTTGTAAATTTGATTTGTGTTTTAATTTTTATTCTTTTCTCTAACTTATGTTTTATATACTTTCCATAAGGTTCGCCAAATCTTGGAATTCTGCTCATGCTTGGGAATTCTGATTGTAACTCAGAGTCTGGGATGTAGCTTGTTTGTTTGGGGTGTGGGCAGATCGTTCATTTCTAACACCCTACCATCTGCATATTTAGGGTTTTTTTCCTTGTGTTTTTCAGGAGAATAACATGTTTATCTGTATATATTTTAAAAGATGACCTTGTTTATATAATTATAATATTATAATTTTTCAAATACTTAACAAAATAATAAGTGCAAAAAAAAAATAAATTCTGTGGCTCCTAACAAAAAAGAGGCACTGGGTATTATGTAAACAAGATGACCTATGACATATTTATACAAAAATTAAATCTAAATCAGATCAAATCTTTTGGCCTAACAATGAGTTTATAGAAAATGCAGAAGGACTGAAGAACATGTTCAGTGATACCACAAGAATACAAATAAGAAAACACAAGCTATTGGAAACTTTATAGGAGAAAAGACTCAATGTATATAGGAAATAAATTCAAAGAAATAAAAATCTGTAGGGAAAACTTGTAGAGTAAGAAATATCTTAAGGGATACATCAACCAAATGCAATGAAAAAATCTTGTTTGTACTGTGATTCAAACAAACACCTGATAACACATGACCTTAGAAAATGTGAACAGTGACTAGATATTTAATGATATTAAGAAATGACGGTTAATATTATAGGTGTGAAAATTATGTAGTGGTTATGTTTTTAAAAGTAGTTCTTATTTTTAGAGATTTGGCAACATGTTTACAAGAGAATTAACAAATAAGACAACTAGTTGCTTCATTTTTTGCTAATTGTCTTCTACAATTGGTTATAGGAGACAAAGATTGGCAGCAGAATGGCTGTGTAGATGGTAGGCTTCTGTACTAGTTCCAGGAGAAAGAGGATGCAAGACTAAACTAGGATGGTAGCAGTGGAGCAGGGGAAGAGTAGATAGCTTTAAGACATACTTTGGAGGTATTATAGAACTAACATAATTCGCTGATGTATTGGATGTGTGGGAAAGTTTAGGTAAGGAAATAGACAAAAATAATTGCTGGATTTTAGGTTTGCTTAGCTTGGTGGGTTGATAATGCTGTTCTCCAATGGGGAAAAGTAGAGGTTAAGTAGTTTGTAGAGAGAAGGGTAAGAGATGATGGGTTTAATTTGATATTGATTTACGTCAGAGAGATATGATAATGCAGAGAGGTAGATATGATAACACAGATGACCAATTAGTATTTAGATTTTCAGGTCCAGTGTGCAGGAAAAATCTTTGCTTAGAGAACATCAAATTAAGATTCATTGGTGTGTAGATCTCAACGGAAACTCTGGCACAAATGAGATCACCTAGGAGAAGTGTGCTTGAGAAGAAATAGAGGAAAGGGGAGAACAGGAGAGAAGAAAATAGGGTCTAGGACCCAATTCTGAGAAATGGTGACACTTACGTTTAGGTAGGACAGAATTAAATGAGAAAAAATGAGAAGATGAGGGAAAATATGAAAAATATTCTCTTGATATTCCAGGAGCCAAAGGAAGATAGTGTTTCCAAAAGAAGTGTGTGGTTAACACGTCAATTGCTATGGTAACATCAAATAAGATGATGGCAGAAGGTACAGTGGATTTGATTTCATGTAAGTCATTAGTGATCTTAGAATTTAATTTTTTTTGATGGAATGATTGAGCAAATCTAACCTGAAGTAACTGAGGAGTGAAAGGGGACATTGGAAAATCGTAATAGAAAACATAGGTACGTAACTTTTTCAGGAAATGTGAGGGTGAGCGATAGAGGGTGATACTAGGAGGAAAGGATAGGACTAGGATACTCTAATGTGAGCATCTATAAATTATGAAGGAAAGGATCTAGTAGGAAATGAGAAGATAAAGATACAAAAAGGAGAGGAGATAATCAGAAGTGGAAAATCCTCAGATTCATGGAAGGGTTGGAAACCACAGGAGAGGTGGAAGGTTTCACTTTAGGTAGGAGAAGAGCCTTCTCTTAATTTGTTACAGAAAAGAAAATGGGGTGCCTGGGTGCTGGGTGCAGATAGTTCTCTCTCTATCTGTGTGTGTGTGTGTGTGTGTGTGTGTGTGTGTGTGGAAGAAAACAGGGAAGGTTGCTGCTGAAACTAAAGGAAGATTTGTAGATGAGAAGGCACAAAGGTTTTAGAACAGTGGGGGAAATTTGAAGTGCTGTGAGTGGGCATGGAAACAGTGGAATTATAAGGGAATTGAGGGATCAGTGGTGAGCATGAATATACAGTTGACTTTTGAACAATGCAAGGATTAGGGGCACTAATCCCCAAATAGTAAAAAAAAAGAAAGATCTGTGTGTGATTTTGAGTCCCCCAAAACTTAACTA
>PVKE010052962.1:0-10182 GCA_004027555.1 Craseonycteris thonglongyai
TACATACATACATACATACACACATACTCTGATTATCATTATTAAATCAAACCAAAAGAATCTGTTGTCGCTTCCTATCAAGTACCACAGGAAATTGCAGAATCTGGCACAATTAACTATTTTGTTCAGGGCCTTCTAATTGTGGAAATAACAGGGTGGTGGCAGGTCAGATCTCTGGAGCATTGTCAGACCCAGCTGGGACAGAGGCTTTAACAACAACTACACCTGCTACTGCTGAGAAAAAAGGTGGATTGCATTTATACAGCGGTTTTCATCACAGGGTATCAGCCTCAGAGGGGAATGCAGAGCTCCCATTCACGGCCCATGAGAGTGATTCCTTTACCAAAGTCAGTTTGTGACTCATGTATTCGATATCATATGGACCACCCTCCTATTTTAATCCCAGAAGAGTCCAGGACAAGTGATTTTCTATGTAATATCTCCAAGCCCAATGGGCCTTTACCCATTGTAAATGTGAGAGAGAGTTCCACATAATCACATCTGGAAGGTATTGTCAAATGTGCATGTGACTGAGTCTAAAAATTACTTTCATTTGCAAGGATATTAGACAGTTCTTACTTAGTTAAGATAAGGACGAGCAACTCTGCAAGCCAAATGGAGCTATTTAAAGGGAGCGTGAAACTGCTTCTCTGGAGAAGCAATATTTTTAGCAGGACAGCTCTTAGCAAACGTGACTATTATTTTGACAAAATAGCCTCATTTGCTTTTTACATGGATCTGTATGCAAGACTGACTGAGGTATTAATTAATGTTATATTTTCGATTTCTGATCTCTCTGAGGGTAGTTCTTCCAAGCAGCTAGTCCTCCTGTTTTGGATTCCTCATCATCACATCCATTTCCCTCACCTCAGAAATGTCAAAGTGTATTTAATGTACTGTGGTCAGGTTGCGTAAAATGCAACCCGACAGGAATATGTAAAATTGTTCAGAGCTGCAAGTAGAAACTGGTGGGGTGTGTGTGGGCTGTCTAAAGCCCAGGATGCATGTTTTGGCTTTTTTATACTCCTGCTGAGAATGAAGTTGAGAGCTCAGGCATTGCAGGTGGATTCCTGGTAGGTCCCTTCTGGTCATTTCAGTGCAAACACTCAGACACAGACAAGAGCTCAGCCATGAGAACAACAATTGCGTAGGCTGTTTGGTGTGGCTGCAGTGTTGTTAACAGCTGCCTGGGCTTTGTTTCACAGCACAGAGCAAATCGCAGAAAACTTCCTACTAAAAAAAATAAAGAAAAAAATAAAAACA
The DNA here is from genome assembly GCA_004027555.1 of Craseonycteris thonglongyai. NCBI lineage: Eukaryota > Metazoa > Chordata > Mammalia > Chiroptera > Craseonycteridae > Craseonycteris > Craseonycteris thonglongyai. The sequence continues at coordinate 1,264 of PVKE010052962.1, forward strand.
AGCACAGAGGATTCGTAAATAAGAACAAAGACTCTGAAACGTGCCAGTGTAAGTGGCGTAGAACAAAAGAAAATGAAACACTATTCACCTTAAGACTCTGAATTATATCTTGTTTTTCTAATTGAGTAAGTGAAAAAAAGAGAGACAAGAACAAAACCAAGTACTTTGGTTTAGAAAAAGTTATGAAGCCAGGAATACTGAGAGAGACTGAATGAAGAGACATTTCGATTTGGTATTCAATAATTTGAAGTTGCAGTAGTCTCTTCGTTAATGGGAACTCAAGCACCTAGCACTGGTTGCTTGAGATTTTGCCCTCAGCTTGGGAGTTCCGGTTGCTGGAGTTCCGGTTAATGGAAAGTCTACATACGTTTATCCAGCATCTACCAATTCCCATGGGTGGACAGTTAACTGAGAGTCTACTGTGTATTTGTAAAATGTTACCATTTTCAGAAAATTATAATATATTTTTTTCATTTAGTGAGTAGTTCTCAGAAAATTAACATTTAATGTTTACATTTAATGCATATTTGTCTATTATGCACAAGATACCTCACTACCATGCTATGTATTGTTAAGATCCCTTTCACAATGCAAACAGGACCTTAGAATTTGTATAATTAGAGTTGTAGGCCTGATTCTATCGCGTTACTATGGACTTTGAATGATTTACCTAACTTATCTCAATCTCAGTTTTCTCATTTTGGAAGAAAGAATGAACCAAACTATCTTAGGTTGTTTAGTTGCATACTTATGACATTAACTGATTTAGATTAATTCTTTTCACTCTGAAAGATTAAATGATTGAAACAGCAGACCAGATGTAGCAGGGTTATAGTTATACTTTTTTATTTTTAATTCCAATTTCTGTATTAAGAAATGAGGTGTATATGCACAATTAATTTGCACAAGAGAAATTCAACTCCGTTTTTTTAAGATTTTATTTTTAATGTTTTTGACAGAGAGAGAGAGAGATACAGAGACAGAGACAGAGAGAAGAAGGAGGGCCCAGAACAGTCTCCATAGTTGCACATCATTGGTTTTTCCACATAGTTTCATTCCACAGGTGGGCGCAGGGCTGCACAGGGCAGGAACTGGGCTGGGGTCTCACCCTGGTGAGAACTGAGCTGGGGGCACTCCCCAGTTCAGCACATGGGTCCGCACGGGCTGGGACGGAGATTCGATCCTCGGTCCCCGGGGCTGCAAAGTGAGGGCCTAACCCACTGAGCCATCCCAGTTTTCACAAAATTCAACTCTAAAAAATTATCTTACAAAATATATAATTAAATACTACCCAAGTCCCCACATCATAAGCGAGAATACCATAGCATTACTTCCGTCCTCCATTAAGATAAAAATGCCCTGTTTGGACCACTAGATTCAGACGGTCAACACATAACATTCTGGTCACTCACAACCCAATGGAATATTGTACGTTATTTCAAATTATCCCTCAATATTTAGAGCAGTTCACTAAAAATAAAAATACATGGTTATTCTTGAAAAATCTTTGAGAATGAATCCATTGTTTAGATGAGGCACATCCAACCTGCGGCTGAGGACAGCTTTGAATGCGGAATTCAAAGAACACAAATTTTTAAAACATTATTATACTTATTTTGTGACCATTTTTATTTTTTAAGCTCATCCACTATCATTAATGTTAGTGTATTTTATATGTAGCCTGAGCCAATTCTTTCAATGTGGGCTAGGGAAGCCCAAAGGTTTGACACCCCTAGTTTAGATGCTTCGAATAGGTATGAATAAATATTTGCCCTTATTATTACTATCTATATTCTATTTCAGCAACACTGCTTAGAGCATAAACCCATCAATAAGATTTTCTCATATTTAGTGTAAAACTTTTTCCAAAATGGATGCTAATAAATGTTGCTGGTGAGAAAAAGATTTTCCAAGACACTATTATTTGGCACTGCAAGATGTTTTCTCTTTTCTTCTAAAATTTTGTTCCACTTGTGTCTAGACGATCTTAAAATGTAAATAACAAGACTGTTTTGGTCTACTGAGAATGAGTTCAGAAATTTATTTATTTATTTTGTTATTGTTTTGGGAGAAAGGGAGAGAGAGAGAGAGAGAGAGAGAGAGAGAGAGAGAGAGAGAGAGAGAGAGAATGGGGCAAGATCTAAAGCAGTCTCTATAGCTGTACATCATTAATTGTGACATAGTTTAATTCTACATAGGTGGATGTGGGGCCACGCAGGATGGGAACTGAGCTGGGGTCCTCCTGAATGGGAGGTGAGAACCTTTGCCACCATCTCAGTGGTTACCATTGCACCACAGTTCAGCATATGGGCTTGGCATGGGCCAGTGTGCTTGCACGTGCTAGGGGGCTTACACAGTCAGGGGTAGTGATGTGACCAATTCCTAGACCTTGTGGTTGCAAGGCAAGCACTCAACCTGTTGAGCTATCCCAGCATCCTCAAAAATTTGGATTAACCAAAGCTGTAACAATCTGATCTCAGTAGAAAACTACACTGTGAATATTCAAAATGCGTTATGCATATACTTGAGATACTCAGTCAGTTTATAAAGTAGTAAGTTTTATAATAGTTATAAAGGTCTTTAGGAGAAATTGAAGCCAGTGATTAGGTTGAAAAGTACATCCAGAGTCAAGAAATATGTTGCCTACATGAGAAATAAGAAACAGTAATGACCAACATTTTATACTGTCCTCATCCCTTCTTAAATAGAGCAGACTATTATCACAGAAATTCTTCATCAAATTAAGGAAGTGGTTCTGGCTCAACCCTTTTAGAGAAGAGTAGTCATAAGTGCTCATGTTTGTCCAACGTCAGCCCATAGCTAGCATAGCTTTGGATATGACCCAACAGAAATTCATAAACTGTTGAGATTTGTTTTTGATGATTTTTTTTATTAATAGTTTACCAATTATTGTTAGTGTTAGTGTATTTCATGTGTGGCCCAATACAATTCTTCTTCTAGTGTGGCCCAGGGAAGAGTTTGGGCACCCCTGTGCTAGATGATATGCAAAGGACATTGCTAAATAATTTTCTTCCCCCTCCCCTTCGCCCCTCCAAGGGTAAATATCCAAGACTGATTTATTATAACATGAATACTAATGCAGATGGCCCCATATTAGTTATATATATGACACAGAGAAATAGGAGGTGATACATGAATAGACTGAATAATATATTCTTTTCAAGGAGATAATAAGTGCCCATTAGAGCTAAATGGACTAAAATGGTATTGGTAAAGAATTTGTTCTTGAGATGTTAGCTTATGTTTGATTTTTCTCCATTCTTTTTTCTTTTTTTTTTTTTTTTCTTCTTTAAGCACATAATGAGATATGGAAGACTTGAGGTAGAACAGAAAAAAAGAAGCTGCTTAACATTAATTGTTCATCCTGTTGAAGAGATTATGCTCGGTCTCCTGGAGTGGAAAGAAGGAAAAGAAAATTGTGGACAGTATAGGGAGAGACTTCTTGTAAATCGCAATAAATAAATAAATAAATAAATAAAATAAGTAAATAAATAAAATAAGTAAATAAATAAATTTTTAAAAATTAAATAAATAAATAAATAATGGTGTCGGGCAGGTCTTACTAGTAATAGAGATTCATGTCCCAGTTGGTGACTGCCCCCAAGTCGCATGACTGCATTGTGTGTCATCATGTGCGTGGTGACTTGGGTGGTAGAACCTTAAGACTAGGCATTACCAGCATCATAATAAAGAAAGAAAGAAAGAAACAAATAAATAATGTGGTAAGCATGGAAGCAGAAAACTTATCAGAAGAAATCGGAAGGGACAAAAGGCATTGTAATCACAACCCCTGCAGACTGGTTAGTCACCATGTAGGGAGTGCAGTGGTTGCCATTTACTTTAACGCTATGTGAGGTTAAAGAAATTCTGTGCAACCATAAGAAGGGAAACTTGAATTTTATACTAACCTTTGCATTCATATAAAGAAGAAAATACCGGTACGTTATGCATTAAAGACTTGAATACATAGACCAAGATTCACATTTGGTACCAAACCTAGTTGTAATGTAAAAAAGAAAATATACAACTTACATACATACAACTAGACTTGATGAGTGAAAACTGAATATATAAAACAGGTTCATGGAGAAGAAAATGTTTCTTAAATTGGAACTCGCCCACTCATGGAGTTTGAGGATAATGGTGGTGTTCAGAGTACAGTTAAATACCCCATTAGGGGTGTTAAATTAATGAAAACTGAACTCAAGATCATGATGGTTCCTATAAACCAAAGTATGGAGTTATTATTCTGTGAAAATAAAACAATTCATTTGCTGACCTATGGGGCATGGTCACAGTCTTAGCATGTGTTGAATAAAACATCTATCGTTAAGAACAAGCTTGTCCAATCCATGGCCCGTGGGCTGTGTGCCACCCAGGATGGCTTTGAGTGCATCCCAACACAAATTTGTGAACTTTTTAAAAACATCATGAGATTTTTTTTTGAGATTTTTTTATTGCAGTTAATACTATTATTATTAATTATTTTGGCCCATTAGCTATCGTTAGTGTTAGTGTATTTTATGTGTGGCCCAAGACAATTTTTCCAATACGGCCCCAGGAAGCCAAAAGATTGGACAGCCCTACTTTAGAGGGAACTAAAAATGAAGTGATAGTCCCTGGTAATTTGAAAGAAACTTAAAAAATGGTCTAATCCCACTCAGAATCGGTGCAGTAATCTTGACAACGTTCCTCATGAGTAGTTACTTAGTCCCACTTTGACCAGTTTCAGGGATGGAAGCTTGAGAACAAGATCAGGAAGGAACTGGGAAAAAGCTAGATCTTCACATCACAGCTATTCCATACAAAGACAGGCAACCGGGGCCTCCAGTGCAAGGAGCAAATGAATGGCGTCATTTGCAAATGTCAATCACAGATACAGTTTCCTATTGTGATACTCTACTTTTACAGAACTCTGTTTCCTGTGGTCTTTACAATCTCCAATAGAATTATTCTATGTTATGTATAAATGTACTGCAGCTTAATTTTTTTTTATTCAAGATCTCAATTTCTATAAAAGAAGTGCTGCTTTACTTTATAAATTCTAAAATTAGCATCTCTATAGAAACATAATTCAATGAAAAGGTGTTTATGCTGGGCTTTCTTCTTTTTCTCTTTCACGCTCTTCTCTTTGATTTGGACAGTTCTGTTAGGTGGTTGGTTTATAAATATGCCAATGACTGCCATTAATGTTTATACACAGTCAGTAAAAGACTTTACTACTTGTAATAAAATGTATCTCAATAGAATTTTTTTCTTAGTTTCATTCGCTAGTGAACATGAGAGAACATTATTTTCTTATTACTGCATATCTATATAATTGGCTTAAGTATAACATAAGCATTGTGTGGCTACAGCATTACTACATTGTTGGTCTAAGTTAAAGAGGTTACTCCTCTGTGAAATTATTGTAATATTGCTATATAGAGAGAAAGTGAATCCTGCTTAACAAGTGAGATAATGTATTGGTTATCACACTTCCTATACAATTTGTTGAACTTGATTAAGATCAGCCATTCAAGTTAAAGACAGGAGCTCACAGGAGATTTAAAATAGGACTTTCAGGCTTTATGGTGGTCACAAAGGAAATGGGGAAACCCAGGAATATCTCAGAATGTGGAGACAATATCTCTTCCTCTGCAGGTAGGCCAACAGCCAGAAGGGAAGGGAGCTGAGAAGAAGTGTCTGTGAAGTTGGAAAGGACTTTCATGACAAAGTGTAACTGATTTTGGCCTAGAGACTGTACTTTGAAAATAAAGACATAAGTTTTTCAGCAATTTCTGGAACCAGCTATTTTGCTTTTTGTTCATTGAGTTTCTTGGAGAATTTATCTTCTTTTTTGTTTTTGAAAACTTTTTTCAGGCCTCAAAGTCTATTTCTTGATGTAGCATCACATGTTTATCACATTGATAACATTAAGATGTAAAAGTTTAATATGGTGAAGGAAGAGAAAATAAAGGAAAAAAACTGATTCTAGGTGGTGAGCTCATGGTGCAACACAAAAAATATGTATTGTAGAACTACATACCAAAGACCTATGCAATTTTATTAATCAAGGTCACCTGAATAAATTTAATTTTTAAAATAGTAAAAAAAAAAAGACGTAAAAGTGTAATTTTTGTAAAAAGATTATATCCATGTGTCAGAAAATTATAAATGAATAGTGTCACTTTACAAGGTCAAATAATTGAAAGAATTCTTAATTATTAAATAAAATGATTTAGTGACAATTTAATAACACTGGTAGAATAGACCATACAATATGCTTTGCCAAGTGCTTGACATAAGTATGAAATATTGTTACTCTTATTTTTATCATTATTTTATTAATTAAATCACATATTTAATCAGAAAGCTACAAGATGCGTTCATGTGCACTTCAGAAATTTTGAAAGCCATTAAGAATGATAATAAGGCAAAGATGTATGTACACCGATGTTCATTGCATTTTAATGGTGGCCAAGACCTGAAAACAACCAAGGTGTTCTTTTATAGATGACTAGATAAAGAAGTTGTGGTACATTTACAGAATAGAATATGACTCAGCCATAAGAAAAGGTGAAATACTATCGTTTGTAATAACATCAGGTCTTGAAATCATCATGGTAAGTGAAATAAGTCAGACAGAAAAAATCAAGGACTATATGACTTCACTTTTTTGTGAGATATAAAACTGAAAGCAACCTAGAAACAAGAATTCATGGACCCAGACAATAATTTGCTGGTTACCAGAGAGTATCAGGGGAGGGGTGTAATGGAAGAGGGAGGGGGAGTCAAATATACTTTGATGGAAGGAGGAATGATTCTGGGTGGTGAACATACAATGTGACACATCGATGATGTATTACAACCTGAAACCTATGTAATTTTACTAACCAATGTCATCCCAATAAGTATAATTAAAATTTAATTAATTAAAAAATAACGATGACAAGAATGACGCTTATTGCTTTATTGTAGACAACTATATTGTAGTGTAAGTAAACTGGCTAAATATGACACCATGAGCTCTGGGTACAAAAGTTAATACCTTCACCACTAAATAGCTATAGGGACTTTGAAATGTATCCCAAAGCTGCCCTGAGCCTGTTGCCTCACTATGAGGTGTGGTAAATATGTCTCAGAGCCATTGCAACAGGAAACTGAGGAAATGCAGGGTTCAGTCAATGTTATAAGATTTAATCTCATTGCACGTGTTGCCTTAAACTTTAGAGTTGCCACTGATGTCAAAGAGAGCATTGGTTGAACTCTTAGGAGATCATTAAGCATCATTATTATTAGGTACCTTAGCGAACTGATGTAAATTAGAAATAAAGATTCAAAATCTGATTTATAGCACATAAAAAATAGACATAAAATATTTAAGAAAAGCCTCATTAACCAATTCTAAAAGTCCTCATGCAAACTTCCTAAACTCAAGACAGAAATTATCTTTCTGTGAAGGAAACTGGTCTTTTGAAACAAGAGTTTGAGGGTTTTGTTCGGTAGCTCTAGAAATAATCAAGGGAAATCCCTGAAGTTTGAAATAAGGCAGGAGTATAGTTGCCAGAGAAAGTACAGGATAGTTAGTCAAATTTGAATTTCAGACAAAGGGCCAGTTTTCTTTTTTGTTTTTAATGTATGTCCCATGCAATAATTGGGACATACTGGTACTTAAAAAGTATTTGTGCATTGCATTCAGTGCAATATTTTGAACATCCTTATACTAAAAAATTACTCATTGATTATAGAATATGATAACTTGACATTCTGATTTTGTTTTGTTTTATTAAATGTGGCTACCCTTGGTAGGAGATACAGACATTATTTGAGATTGTGGTATGTTGCCAAATGACTCCTGTTGCTACACTTTCAGGATAAAAGTAATGGTCCTTAAAACACACTCTGGAAAAAACTGTTGTTCTTTCAGGAGAAAGTAAGGAGAGCAGCATTGTGAAAGCTAGATATCCAATGCAACCTTTATTTGCAGGTCACAATACAGACAAGAGCTTGTTGCACAAAATGCCACTCCACCCAGCTTATTGACATATATGCTTTGTTACTGTTGCTTGCATATTCCATTTACTCATCCTAGATTTTCAGAAACACTCACTTCTGCTTATTTGAATTCTACTTTCCCATCAAGCTTACACTTGCACATTTGCTCCCATGATAGAAGGAACATATAATTATAATTTAAATGTAAACATTTTTGACAGTAAAATAGATTATATTAATTATTATATCAGACATAAGCATAAAGAAGAATTCTTTTTTTTTCTTAAGATTTATTTTATTGTTTTTGACAGTCAGACAGAAATAGAGAAAGAGACAGAGAGAAGGGGGAGGGCCCAAAGCAAGCTCCATAATTGTGTCTCATTCGTTTTTTTATATGGTTTTGTTCCACACAGGTGGGCGGGGGCCACCCATGTGGGAACCTGACCCGGGGCTTCCCATGTGGGAAGCACACCCAGGAAAGAACAGAACTGGGGGCCTCCCGCAGTTCAGCATATGAGTCTGTATTGCATGGGCTGGGGCCCCGACTCCATCCTGGGATCCCAGGGCTGCAAAGCAAGCGCTTTACCTGCTGAGCCATCCTGGCTTCCCCCTAAAGTAGAATTCTTCCATTCGAATCAGGACCCAGGGTTATTCTATCTAATGACTACTTCCCCAGCCTCTTCTTGTCTTGTCACTCTCACTCTATAATTGACTGTCTATAGCAGGGGTGGCCAACTTTTCTGTATATAAGATCTACTTTTTATCTTAAAAGTGTGTCGCGATCGACTTGTTGTCATAGGCGTAGTCTAAGGGGGAAGAAGGGGTGTGAAATGCATACTATGTTTATACACTGTGTTTCAGTATAAGGTGCATTCCAGCAAGGTATGGGTAGATAAGTAAAATATATGTTCAAAACTATTT
>PVKE010052963.1:0-10181 GCA_004027555.1 Craseonycteris thonglongyai
ACTGAAGCAGCTCAAATGCAACCTCAGGGGACTGAGGATCAATCAGTGTTATTGGTCTGACTGACCTTGTGATCCAGTTCCAGCATCTCAACCTTGGCATATGTGGAAATTTGGGTATACCCCCTTTTTTTTTAAGATTTATTTTTATTGTTTTTTGACAGAGAGAAGGAGGAGAACCCAGAGCAGTCTCCATAGTTGACAGCATTAGTTTTCCATATAGTTTCACTCCACAGGTGGGCGCACAGCTGTGCAGGGCAGGAACTGAGCCAAGAGCCTCCTGCATAGGCCCCGGCAAGAACTGAACTGGGGGCACACCCCAGTTCAGCATGTAGATCCTCCTGGGCCGGAGCTGGGATTCGATCCTCGGGCTCCGGAGCTGCAAAGCGAGAACCCAACCCTCTGAGCCATCCCAACTTCCTCTATACTCTGTTTTATTGTGCTTTGCTTTCTTGTATACAGATGCTGTTGTTTTACACACTGAAGGTAGAACCCTCTGCCAGAAGATTACAACTCGCATTATTGCGGTACTTGCTTTATCATGGTCTGGAAGCAAACCCAAAATATCTCCGAGGTCTGCCTGCACAGAGCCTAGTCTCATAGCCTGTCTAATAATGGGCAGTCTTCCCCTTTTGATGGGCACGTCTTGCTTTCTCACTCTCTTCAGCTCTCTGCTCAAAAGGCACCTCCTAGACAACTAAGATCTCAGCCCTTTTCCAACACAGAGACTTCCTAACCTCCTTCCCTGATTTTCTCTCCTCTTTTCCATTCTCCAACACACCACTTACTTTACTTATTTATTGTGTTGTGTATTCTCTGCTTCCTCCATTAGGATATAAATTCTTTGAGGACAGGGACTTGGGTGCATTTTCTTCTCTGTCCTAATGTTAGGACTTGGTTCCAGGTACACCGTCCAAACTCAAGGAACGTGTGTTGAATGAATTCATGAGTGTCTTATCCTTATCTTGTTCTGCAGTGCTGGGATCTCATCTTGACAATGCACTTTTTCAAGACTCGGCTGCTGCCTTGATTTCATCTCACTCCTGGGTATGGGCAGTGCTTCAGTCTGAAATGTGACTCCAGAAGCTTTGTTCACACTGCCCACCAGCTTGCAGCTCGGAACACTGCCCGATCCTCATCACCTTGCTTCTGGAACTGCCTTGTTGAATCTGTTCCTACATGTTGTTTGTGTGTTCCTCCCCAACTCAGACTGTTGTTGCCTGCCCTGTGCTGGTCCCCAACTAAGTCTCAAGAACTGGCTTATTCCATTCTGCCCCAGTTAATTAACCTCCTCTGTGTGACAGCTTTACAAGACGGGACAGAAGGCAGAACACCCATGATGCTACTTGAATTAAAATACCAGCCAGTGCAAATGAGTTAGGACAGTAGCATTTACCCCACACCACGCTGCGTGCTTGAAGCCTCCCCAAGTACTGCTTTGAATGCAGCTGAAAAAGCTTCAACATTTTGAAATAATTACTGATCCCTGAAATTAGCTTCTTAAAAGTAGTCTTTAAAGTCACTCTTGTATAATCATAATATTCCTGGGCTAAATTTGCCTAGTAAAATCTTGGGTTGTTATAACTCACCATCCTCTTCCAAGCTCCCAGCCAACATCAGTTTTCAATACTCTCATTAGTGTCTCATTCTGCCCTGAAATTGAGGCTGAAAATAAAGACCCTTGAAGTCTTCTTCTCCAAGAATACCTTCTGATTTAAAAAGTGCATGTAGCTTTCACCCCAGCCACGTGGACAGGAGAGGTAACTCCAGGGACCAGAAGCACAAGGATCAGCCAGGTGCAGGCTGTCATCGAAATTCGGGAGAGGACGGGCCCTCATGAAGCTTTTTTTAAAGATGTATTTTTATTGTTTTTTGACAGAGAGAGACAGAGAGAAGGGGGAGGGGCCAGAGAAGTCTCCATAGTTGACAGCATCAGTTTTCCATATAGTTTCACTCCACAGGTGGGCACAGGGCTGTGCAGGGCAGGAACTGGGCTGGGAGCCTCCCGCATAGGCCCCGGCAAGAACCAAACTGGGGGCACACCCCAGTTCATTCAGCATGTGGGTCCACCTGGGCCGGGGCCGGGATTCGATCCTCGGGCTCTGGGGCTGCAAAGCAAGCGCTTAACCCACTGAGCCATCCCAGCTTCCCTCATCAAGCTTGATCTGACCCTTGGTGACCAGTGTATGCGTGTGCTTAGCGACACCACATTTGGAAACATGACTAACAGGCCTTATTGGTGGGACAAGACAAAGAGACTGGGCTGAGGACGCTGTGACTTTTAATAGGTCACATAGAGCCCCCTCTGGCTCACAGGGTTCCCTTTTCACCATCTTGGCAGAAGCACTTCAGTGAGCTTTTGGGCGAGGGTAGGGGGCAGGTCTTTCCTTCTGCACACGATGGGGGAACATGAAGACAGCCCCGCGCCCGCATCGGGGAGGGCTGCACGCTGGCGCTCCGGGAAGGTTGGCAGACTTGACCAGGGTCACAGAATAGGGTTTTGCATCTCCATTCTGCATAGACATCCTTTGCAAAGGCACCGAGGAGGGCACGGAAACCATCCTCCCAGCGACCTCCCTGCGCCGGTCTCCTGGTTTGCAGTTCACGCCAGCAGCAAGAGACTATGTCTTTAGAGGTTCGGGGGGAATTAGCCATTCTAAGCACTTCCCTACGGCAGGACTTCGGCTGGAAGGTGGAGAATCCGGTGGGCCCGAGGTCCGGAGATTCGCGCGGCCACAGAACCCTCGGGCCTTGCACCTCCCGGCGCCCCTACTCCCCTCAGCCCATCCGAGGGAGCCCGCTAGTGAGGGGACGCAGTCGGGCGTCCGGTCCGCGACAGCGGGGCCCGTCCTGGTTGGACTCTGTGAACTTTAAGGGTCAGCCCCAAAGTGTCTGCGGTGACGCCGACCCAGGGCAGTTTCTGGAAACGTGACGATCTCAACTCCTCCCTCCCTCGCTCGGTCCCCAAATCGGAGCCGCACACGGGTTCCCGCCGGCCTTGGCCTGCGCCTCCGCCCCGCCCTCCTGCCGGCCGAGCCCGGCCCCCTTTCACACCCGATTCCCGCTCGGGTCCCCCGGGCGCGCGTGCAAAAGGCCACGCACGTCGAGGTTGGGCACCTGCGGGCAAGGCCGGGGGACGGCGCGCGAGCGGGTGGGCAGCCCCCCGCCCCGGGGGTGCTGTGCGATCCCGGACCGACCGACGGACGCGCGGGACAGGTGGGGTGGCGGTGGCCCGGAGGAGGTGGAGCCGCCCGCCGGGAGGGGCGGTGCCGCGGGGCGCGGAGCCCGGCCTCCCGCCCCCACCCCGTCGGTGCCTTAGTCTGGGCGGTGACACAAAAAGCTGCGGCTCGCAGCCGAGCGCCTGGCGGCGGTGTCCGGCCGGGAGCGCGGAGGGCGCGGGGCAGGTGGGCGCCTCCCGCGGGGCAGAGCGGGGACCCGGGGCTGCAGCGCGCCCCGCGCCCGCCCCGCAGCCGCGCGTCTGGCCGAGCTCGTGGCGGCAGCAGCGGCGCGCCCCGGCGATGCTGCCGCCGGCGCCGTAGGGCGCCCGGAGCCCGCCGCCGCGAGAGGTCGGTGAGTTTCGGTTTGTTTCTCTGCCCTTCCCCGCCGGAGTCGGGGGGCAGCCCGAGGGGCGCGAAGAAGGGGCGTGTGCGGCCGCTCCCGAAGCTGAGAAGTGGGAACGGGGGGCGCCGCCTGGTGGATAAGGGGCGCCCTTTGGGCGGGGGTCCTGGGGAGGCGGGGCGGCCCGGGAGCGCCGGGCGGGTGGTCCCGGTGCTTGCGCTGCCCCGGGGCGGCTGGTGGAGTTGGGCCGGCGGCTGGGGCCGCGCCTCCGCTGGGTCCTCGGATGCCCCCGGGGCTCCGGTCCTAAGGCGCTGTTCGCCTCGGGCCCGCGCCGCGCGGGCGCGCGCCCCCATTCTGCACACACCCGAGGTCCTCGCAAGCCCCCTGTGGAGCGCCCTCCGCAGCCGCAGAAGTTGCCCTCGCGCGCCCCTCGGCAGCCCGGGGGCCCCTCGCGGCGGGGGGAGGGCGCGGTGGCGGGCCCCATGTTGGGGGTCCTTTGTGCGGACCCACGCGCCCGGGGCTCTTGGTGCTCCTGGAAGGGCAGAGGCGGGACAAAGCGCAGGACAAAGCAGGCTGGACTCGCGGGGCGCGGCGGCCCCCGATCCCACCGAGGGTGTGGGTGGGCACGGTTTTGCAAAGAGTAGAGAAATCACCCAGAGTGGCAGTGACTGTATGAGGTGGCGGGCGGCGAAGGAAGGAGGATGCTCGCGAACGCAGCGCTGGTGTGCCTGGGCGGGTGACAAGGCGCCCCGCGCCCCCATAACCGGATCTGCCCAGTCAATATTGCGAGTGTGCATTTGCCCCGAGATGTTCTCCGTCTGCTCGTATTGCTTTCTTTCGGAGGGATTACAGTTGCTAGTGCTACCACCAGAGGAGAACTTGGGGGCGGGAGAGACTGCAGAGGAGTGGGGGGGAGGTGGTTCTTTATCCTGTGGAGACAATTAGGGAGCGTCCCGCCCCCTCCGCGGCCCGCCGGCCCTCCACACCGCCCCTGTGCGCCCGCTGCACCGCCGCTGCCCGGGCGGCTGCCTGGGCGCCGCTCTGCCCGTATCTAACCCTTTACTGCATGTATTTCACTGCAGGCTGAACAAAGCTCAGGCCCAATTGTGCTTCCTGCTTGTCAGCCTCTTGCTTCCCAAACGCGAACCATTTCCACCAGATGTCATCACGCAGAAGGGGGTGAAAGGGACTCGGTGACAGATTCAGGTAACCCCCAATGATCCGGGTAGCCGGCTGGGTATCTCTGGGTCATTTGGGCCAGCAGGGCTGGCGCGGGGCGGTGAGGGTGGTTTCTGCATCGCCGTTCCATTCCTACCCGTGTGGAGGAGGGGGTGGGGGTGGGGGCCCCGAAACTCCTGGTTCTGAGAAAGAAATTGCTTGTTGCTTGAAACCTTCCTTTGGAAGAAGTTATTGAGAGCAGTGGGGCTGTATAAATTCCACCTGGTTTCCTTGGATGAGAATTTTGATGTCATCCATACATAGGCAGTTGTATCTGAATTGTGGGGCTTAGATATATGCTTGCTTTGTTATCTGTATAGTAATCTATTTGGGCTTCAGTCTTGTCAGTGGGATAGCATGTTTTGTTTTGTTTTTTGAAAAGGTATCATTGTAAGGATGATTAGAATTTTGACCTGTGCTCAGTTAGGGCACTGGTCAAATGTAGTGACTTTCTTATAAAATAATGTCTCTCTCCCACCCCTTCCTTGTAATATGTGTTTCCAATATCAGAAGCAATGCCATTTGTAAGCTACTGGGAGGGTTGTTGGGGTCGCAGAAAGGGAACCCAGAAAACAGTTTCAGTTAAGTTTCCATTTATTTATGTGGCTGTGAACTATTAGGCTCGCAGTCTGCATTTTACCTTTAGGTTGTTGGTTCTTTTCCAAAAACTCTGGCCTGTTCGTTTCTTTCCAAGGATAGTTCTGTTTTGATGTCAATCTAACCAGATCGCGGGTTATCATGAACGTGCTCAATGAAAACGTAACCTTCAGGCATATTAGGACACCTTGGCATCAGCGTTGTGGCCCAGCCGAGTCCTGGTGTCCCACACAGGTAGTGGGGGGGTAAGAAGGGTTGTGGAAATGCACAGGGTTTGTCTTGTAGGGAGGGGAGGGGTTGCTGAGGGCCAAGACTGGGCGGCCGGCTCTCACACACTGCAGCAGTAGCCGCTGCACACCCGGTGGCTGTGGCAGATGAACTCTCTTTACCACGTTCCCCCCAAATCCCTTCCAAAAATAAAATGAAAAAAAAAAAAATTGGAAAGATTTGTCATTTTACCTCTAGGGTACTTTTGTTTTGCAAGGTGACTTGAAAACACATTGAGTGACACTGGCATTTGTCCTGCTCTCAAAGCATGCAGGAATCACTGGCTAGGAGAAGTCAGGGAATGAGCGAGTCCCAGCTGAAACAAAGGCCTAGGCTTCGGAGAGATCAGCTGTGCCATGCTGTTAAGATAGAGGTATTTTGACAAGTAGTTTTTCTGTCAGCAATAATGCTGGGTGTGTGCTCCGCTCCTGCTAGAAGAAAAACCACGTGACGGGCTAATAAGGGGTGTAATCGTGTATTAGAAACAAAGGGTGTGGTGTGTTCTTTTTTTTTTTAATAGAAAAAATAAATACCTCACACACAAAATTCCATAAGGGAAAACAGCTGCCTACACATGTCAATGCACGTCCAGGAACAAAGATGGGTATAGTGCAGGGTTAGGCTTCCCGTGGTTTTAAATGTGTCCAGTCATACATCCTAATAAAGTGTGGTATTGATGTTCATTTGTTTTTGTTTTTTCTAGGAGCTCCCCACCCCCACATGTCTACAGTGGTGCGTTTAACTTTAGGTTGAGGGAGCCCTAGAGGTCATGAGACTAACCTTTGCCTCCAGAACTCTTTTTACAACGTTCATTTAATTCATTCAGCAGGTGCTTATCATGCACCTGATATATACCATATAAGGGACAAGAGGTGGGGCGTGTGGAGACAAAAATGAACCACCTTCAGGGAGCTTTCAGGAGTGATGGAGAAATGATGACCGGTTCTAATAAAGTTCAATGAAAGCTAGAGAGAGAGAGGAACAAAGAGTGGCATTGGACTGCTGAGGAGGGAGCCTACGCTCAGTCTGCCGTGACTTGAATGCCTCTTTCATTAGGGAGCTCACTACTTTGTAAATGACTGGACCTGTTGTTAGAAGGTGACCTTTTCTTCGGAGTCTTTAAACTCTTCAGCTGAATTCCACATGGATGGTTACTTTTCCCCATTATTGAGAGGTCATTCTGTTTTCATTCCTCGCTCCCTCAGAGTTATTTGAACCTATCATACCTCTACATTTCAAGGTATTATCCATGCTGACCTTGAATTTTGAAACAAATTCTGCTTCTCTGTATAATCTGATTTGGAAAACAGATGGAGGTGGGGTGCTGTGCAGGTTCCTCTCTTTTTTTTAAGCGGTGATGTATCAGGAAGATGGGTTAGATTATTTTGCATTAACGAATAGCCTCCAAATCTCCGTGGCTGAATACAGTTTTTTTCTTTCTCATGCTGTGTGTCCAGTGTGGTCAGCAGGTGGGCCCTGCTTATTATACTCACTCAAGGACCCAAACTAATGGAGGTATGCTCTTCAATGTGCTGGTGAGATCCCTGCAGTAGTAATGATATGATCTGACCCAGAAGTGACTGACTTTGCTTCGGCCAGAACTAGTCCTGTGACCCCATTTAGTTCAATAACTCTTGTTCTGAAAAGGGCGAACTGGATATAGGTGATGACTTCTACAAGTGATGTGGCCCAGAGCAGGTTATAAAGTGTGTTCCTACCGGGCCTAGCTTAGTGCTTCGGAGGCATTGGGGTATTACACCAGCACTGATTGAATGAATGATAACTATTTTAAAGAATCTGGTTCCACCCCAACCTGATCCTTACTGATATATTGGCATTATATTTACTAATGTGATGGTGCACTGGTCATCAAATAAATGATCATTTTCTCTCTTTTTGCCTGTTTTGAGTAGCTGTTTATTCTGAAGTGCTAGGCCAGGAGATATTTCCAAGGCTGGTTCTAGGAGGTTTGGTGCTTAGTATTATATAATAGAGAGGTGCTACTTACAGACTCTCTCCCGCACCATCTGCCTCTGGTCTAAGACTTCCCGAGTTTGTTTGCAACAGACCAGGGTAGGAGAAGGGTGGAAATAGGCATAGCCTCACCCAGGAGGTGGCATCGCCCAGCAAAGACTGCAGGGCAACAGATTGGACCTAGAGGATGCAGGGATGTGTGTAGAATAGCCTTGGGTTACCGTCTTGTTACTTCGGTGTTTTGACACAGCAATTTGAGTGAGAAGCTTTTTCTGGTCACAGGACTAATAGAATAATCCAGAGAGCTCTGGGGCATTCATACTTCCATCAGCAACCATGGTAACTATGATGGTGGTAAGTTTCTAAGCTTTCTTTGCTACACTCTTCCTAAAAATAGTTTTGTGCTATGGAATAGGCATTGCAAAGGGCTGTGAATTGAGCAAGTGGTAGTTTGTAGAGAGATTTTGCTATAGGAAGTGCTGGTCACTCAAATATCTTTGTTCATGTTGTCACAAATGCACGCATAGATTAGGATTTGATGAGTACTTTGAGCATAAGCATGGAATTTAACAAAATGGCATTTCTCTTGACTCAGTGATCACCTTGTTGAAGTCAGCTTTATAAAGAGCTTTCCATAGACAGGTGACATGGTAAACTGTTAGCTCCCGAGTCACGGTGACTAGAGGACATGAATGTCGGCCCAAGTACACAGAGGCCACCTCTGGTCCTTTGCTTTTTAAAACTCTTTTAAAAATTTATTGTTTGAGAGAGGGGGAGAGGGCCCAGAGCAGTCTCCATAGTTGTACATCATTAGTTGTGACATAGTTTCATTCCACACAGGTGGATGTGGGGCCGCGCAGGGCAGGAACAGAACTGGGGGCCTCCTGCATGGGAGGCGAGAACCTTTGCCACCATCCGGGTGACCAGTTGCACCGCAGTTCTGCACATGGGTTTGTATAGGCCCGGGCTGGGATTCTATTCCTGGACCTTGCTCTGTTGCAAGGCAAGCGCACTCCACCTGCTGAGCTATCCTGGCCTCCCCTCTAGTTTCTTCCTTTGAGTGACAAAATGTTGCACCCAAAAAAGTTCTGAAGTGGGAGATAAGCAGCTAAGAAACCAGCTGGGAGAACCAGATAATAGCCTATCTATCCCTAGCCTCCAAGAACCAGGGCAGGGCGTTGGGCTGGGTTGAGCTGAGTGAGGGAGACCCAGAGTAGGAGGGAAAATTAAGCCCCAAGGGTAAGGTGACCAGATGTCCCGCTTTTGGTGGGACAGTCCCGATTTTTAACATTTATCCCGCATCCCACGGCGTTTTAAAAAAGTCCCGATTTTTGGAAAGAATGCACGACAAGCTAGGGAACGGCGGGAGATAGACCCAATTTTTAATCAAGAACCCCCTCCCCCCCGGTCAATGGTGTCCCGCTTTACCAATGTTAAAATCTGGTCACCTTACCCAAGGGACTAGTCTTGAAATATATTTGGGAAGCTCTAAAATACATTTCTGTGTTTTGTTTGGCCTCTGACTCCCCACCCGCTTCAATTTCATAAGGAAGCCGGCCGTCCAGGTAGAGGACACGTGTGGAATGAGTGTGGTTCTTGGCACCCGCCACGGCAGCATCGTGGAAGCCGGAAGCCCGAAGGGAGGGAAGGCGGTGTGTTTCCTGCTCCTTCCTTCATGGCTTTGTGAGCTGTACTGTGTGTTCCAGGAGTCTGCCTCGGTGATTGAAATCACAATTTGGATAAAATCAGTACTGGTTTTATGTTGAAGAATTTTCTGGGGCATTCCACTTTTGGGTGCCCCCTCTCATTAGAGAGCTTTGTCTTTCCTTTCAATAAACTTTGCTGCTTAACCTTTCAAAGAAATTTTTTTTTTTCTACTTCTGATTGACCTGCTGTTGTTATCAGAGTTAAAGAGGAAGGCCTCCAGTCATTTATATGTGTGATTTGCATTTCCTTTGGGTGTTCTTTGAGGCCTGTCATTTCCTGGCCTAGACCCTGGATGGCTGGAGAGGCCTGGACTATATTCTTTGTAGAGTTTTGGGGTGTGGAGGGGGTGTGGCTGCCTGTGCTCTGCTGGGAGTGGAGGAGATGAGTAGGGAAAAGATGCCTTACTATTCATTCCCCACTTGACTTGTTAATTCCTGTGTAGATTAAACGCATTGCAAACATCCTGCATGATGAAACTTTACTCTAACATCAAACCTTCATGGAAAAAAGGGACTAATGAAATGCAGATGTGTCCCTGGTAGGGGCAGGTTCCCCCATGAAGTGGAATCGACAAGTTCTGTGTTCTGTGCTTCCGGATCTTACTCTTACTTACCAAGGAAATGTGGCTTTCCTGGACCAGTTCCCATTTGCAAATCCAGATCATCCCTCTGGAGGCTCTCCTTCTCACTGAGGTTCTCCAAGAATTGGTGAGATTTTTGGTAGAAGCTTTGACAGATATTGTGGAGACAGGGAGCACGCTTATTAATATTGATATTCTGTTTATTAACGGATTAACTGCCTCTCCTTAGTGATAGTTCCCACGTTTCTTTTTTTTTTTTTTTTTTTTTTTTTTTTTTACTTTT
>PVKE010052964.1:0-10180 GCA_004027555.1 Craseonycteris thonglongyai
CTCCCAGTCTGTGTTAAAATTATAGGTTCGTTTTCTCTTATTTGGTCCACTCATTTTAGGACTAAAAAAATAAAAATAAAAAGAGTTATAGAACTACAATATCATATCAAATTGCCACCATAATAATAGATTACCTACCTCGCTTTTAGTTCATTTAAAATCGAATATATCAAAACACTGTGATCCTAGCTAACCGTCACGACCCCATCAGTCCAGCAACCGCAATCAAAATGGCAACTTCGCGTCTCCACGTTGGGTGGAGGAGAGTTTAAAGAGTGCAGCGGCTAAACAAGACGCGACATGTACAAAGGCGAAAGCTAGGGAAAAACTTATACATACGATATCGAAAACATACCAACGAATATAATAAACCTGTGTAGATACTCAAACAATATTTTAAAATTCTAACAAATGTATAAAAATAAATTATAGTTTTACTTAGTGTTTATGAAAAACTTCTGATGCAGTCAAATAATGGTGGGCGCACACAAATTGGGCTGCGGGCGCCGGGGTTGGGAATCCCTGCTCTAGAATAAAGAAATATATCTTTTAGGTGTGATATACCTTGTTTCTCAGAACACAAAAGTAGAGCTATGTATTATTCATCACAGGCTCCTCCCATTTTAAATAAAGCCTATACGAAACCTCTTCTGTAAAGTTCCATATCATCCTCTATAGTGAACATTTGCTATTTTCCTGCCCAGCATTCATTTTCCATCCTTCTTGTACTGAACAGTGCCAGTTTTCTTGGGAGAACCTAGTCGTTCTACCAGCCTGCATACCATCCTTTCCTTATGGATCAGGTGGAGCTGATAATACTATTGAGCACCAAGAAGGTCACAAAAATTCAGCCTAGTCCATCAGTATAATCCATGGCCCTAAGACTGACTCAAACATGGACAGCGTAAATGGGCCAGCAGGAAGAAGGAAATGCTGAACCTGAGATTCTGGCACTAAGCCAAAGTCTTTAAAATGGGGCCAAAATGGTCCCAAATTGATACCCATCCCTAGCTATAGCTGTTGTACAAATACTCTTAGGATAATGTGATCCCCAATTTAGGCCATAGGAATTTTATTAAATAAGAGCAAGAAAATAATGATCTGGGTCAGGGTCAGTGTCAGAGTTCTTCAAGATTCAGCTCAGAATAGTTCCAAGCAGAAATGATGGACCAAACACATTTCACCTCCTACTATAATTTTATTGTAACAACAAATAAAGACAGCACTAAAATCATAAGAAATCAAGCTACCATGTGTAAGACTGTACAAGAATATCACACAATGGATTTAAGTAAGCTCCCAGAACAAAAGATATTAGAATTGCCCATTCAGACTAGAATAACAATGTATGACATGATTAAAAGATTAACAAATCAAATCTCATGGGTGAGCAAGCAACAAGACTATCAGGAATGAAAGGCAGACTTGAAAAAGAGAACTTATCATTTTTTAAATTTATTGGGGTGAGCTTGGTAAGTAAAATTACACAGGTTCCAGGTGTACAATTCTGTAATACATCGTCTATGCGTTGCAACATGAGCTCATCACCCAGAGTAAGTTTTTTCCATTACCATATACTTCAATTCCCCTCCCTCCACCCCCACAACCCCTTCTCCCTCTCCCTCTGACAGCTACCAAACTACGGTGTTCATTTTTTTGTTTTTTTTTGATCATTTATTCTTTTCTTTAGATTCCACATATAAGTGAGATTATATGGTATTTGTCTTTCTCTGACTTATTTTGCTTAGCATGGTATGGTATCTTCTAGTTCCATCCATGTTGTTGCAAAAGGTATAATTTTATTCTTCTTTATGGCCACATAATATTCCATTGTGTAAATGTACCACAGCTTCTTTGTCCAATTATTTATTGATGGGCATTTAGGTTGTTTCCATATCGTGGCTATTGTAACTAATGCTGCAATGAACATAGAGGTGCATAAATTTTTTTGAAATAGTGTATTGGAATACTTTGGATAAATACCCTAACTGGAGTTGCTGGATCATAAGGTAGTTCCATTTTTAAGTTATTGAAGAAGCTCCATACTGTTTTTCACAGTGGCTGGACCAATTTGCAATCCCACCAACAGTGCAGCAGGGTTCTGTTTTCACCATATCCTTGCCAACACTTGTTGTTGGTTGACTTACTGATGATAGCCATCCTGACAGGAGTGAGCTGGCATCTCATTGTGGTTTTGATTTGCATTTCTCTAATGACTAGTGATGTTGAGCATCATTTTTTTTAATTGTTAAATTTATTGGGGTGATATTAATTGATAACAATTACATTGTTTCCAGGTGTACAATTCTACGTTACATTGTCTATACATAGCATTATGTGCTCACCACCCATCACCATATATCTGATTCCCCCACCCTTCTCCTCCCCCACCAGCTGTCCCACCCACCTCCCCCCTTACCCGCAGGTAACCACTAAACTATTGACTGTCTCCATGAGTTTTTCTTTGTTACTTTCAGTTTTATATTCCACCTATGAGTGAGGTCGTATGTTTCTTGATTCTTTCAGTTTGACTTATTTCACTTAATAAGATGTTTTCAAGGTCCGTCCATGTTGTTACAAATTGCTGTATTTCATCTTTTCTTATTGCTAAATAGTAGTCCATTGTATAAATGTACTACAACTTCTTTATCCAGTCATCTATCAGAGGATACTGGTTGATTCCATGACTTGGACACGTGAACAGAGCTGCGATAAACATTGGAGTACATATATCTTTTCAAATTAAGGTTTTCAGGTTTTTTGGGTAGACACCCAGGAGAGGGATTGCTGGGTCATATGGCAATTCCATTCCTAGTTTTCCATAGTGGTTGCACCAATTTAAGTTCCCACCAGCAGTGTATGAGGGTTCCTTTTTGTCCACAATCTTTCCAGCATTTGCTATTCCTTGTCTTACTGATTATAGCCATTCTAACGGGTATGAGATGGTATCTCATTGTGGTTTTAATTTGCATTTCCCTAATTGCTAGTGATGTTGAGAATTTTTTTATGTATCTGTTGGTTATTTGTATGTCTTCAGGGGAGAAGTGTCTGTTTAGGTCTTCTGCCCATTGTTTAATTGGATCATTTGTTTTTTAGTTGTTGAGTTATATGAGTTCTTTATATATTTTAGATATTAGCCCCTGATCAGAGGCATTACTTGCAAATATTTTTTCCCATTCAGCTGGTTTTCTTTTTACTTTGTTGATGGTGTCCTTTGCTGTATAGAAGCCTTTTAGTTTGATATAGTCCCATTCATTTATTTTTGCTTTTACTTCCCTTGCCTTTGGGGTCAAGTTCATAAAGTGCTCTCTGAGCCCAATGTCTGTAAGTTTAGTACCAATGCTTTCTTCTATGTACTTCATTGTTTTGGATCTTATGTGGAGGTCTTGAATCCACTCTGAGTTAATTTTGGTATATGGTGACAGTTCACAGTCCAGATTCATTCTTTTGCATGTGGTTTTCCAATATTCCCAGCACCATGTACTGAAGAGGGTTTCTTTTCCCCAGTGTATATTTTTTGCTCCTTTGTCAAAGATTATCTGTCCATATATTTGTGGGTTTATTTCTGGTTTTTTTATTCTGTTGCATTGGTCTGTATGTCTGTGTCTCTGCCAATACCAAGCTGTTTTGATTATTGATGCTTTGTAGTATAAACTGAAGTCAGTGGGTGTGATGCCTCCAGCCTTAATTTTTTTTTTCCCAGAGTATTGCTTTGGTGATTCAGGGCCTTTTGTGGTTCCATATGAATCTGATAATTTTTGAATCTATTTCTTGAAAGACTGTCTGTGGGATTTTGATGGGAATTGCATTAAATTTGTGTATTGCTTTGGGTAATATGGCCATTTTAACTACTTATGTTGATTCTTCCAATCCATGAACACAGAATATCCTTCCATTTTTTTGTATCTTCTTCAATTTCTTTTAATAGTGCATTATAGTTTTCCATGTATAAGTCCTTCACATTTTTTGTTAAATTTATTCCTAAGTATTTTATTCTTTTTGTTTTGATCACAAATGGTATTGTTTTTCTCATTTTCTTTCTGAAGTTTTGTTGTTTGTATATAAAAATGCTGTGGATTTTTGTATATTGATTTTGTATCCTGCAACTTTATTGTATTCACTTATTATTTCTAACAATTTTCTGGTGGAGTCTTTAGGGTTTTCTATATAAAGGATCATGTCATCTGCAAAAAGTGACAGTTTAACGTCTTCATTTCCAATGTGGATGCCTTTTATTTCTTTTTCCTGCCTAATGGCTCTGGCTAGAACTTCCAGCACTATGTTGAATAACAGTGGTGACAGGGGACATCTCTGTCTTGTTCCTGATTGTAGAAGTAAAGGTTTCAGTCTTTCCCCATTCAGTATGACATTTGCTGAGGGTCTGTCATATATATGGCCTTTATTATGTTGAGATACTTTCCTTCTATGCCTATTTTATTAAGTGTTTTGATCATAAATGGATGTTATATGTTGTCAAATGCTTTTTCTGCATCAATAGATATAATAATATGGTTTTTATCTTTTATTTTGTTTACCGTATTTTCCGGCGTATAAGATGACTGGGCGTATAAGACGACCCCCTAATTTTACAGTTAAAACATAGGTTTAGGCCTATATTCACTGTATAAGACTATAGCCTCGGAAGTGGGGGGTAGTCTTATACAGCGAATATAGGCCTAAACCTATGTTTTAACTGTAAAATTAGGGGGTCGTCTTACATGCCCGGTCGTCTTATACGCTGGAAAATACGGTATGTGGTATATCACATTGATCGATTTGTGTACGTTAAACCATCCTTGTGCCCCTGGGATGAATCCCACTTGATCATGATGTATAATCTTTATAATGCATTGTTGTATTTTAGTTGCTAGTATTTTGTTTAGGATTTTTGCATCATTGTTCGTCAGAGATACTGGTCTATACTTTTCTTTTTTTGTGACATTCTTACCAGGCTTTGGTATTAAGGTAATGTTGGCCTCATAAAATGAGTTGGGGAGTATTGTCTCTTCTTCGATTTTTTTGGAAAAGTTTGAGGAGGATAGGTGTTAGTTCCTCTTTGAATGCCCAGTAAAACTCATTAGTGAGACCATCTAATACTGGACTAATGCTTTTGGGAAGGTTTTGGATGATTGTTTCAATTTCCTTACTGTTGATTGGATTTTTAGGTTATCCAGTTCTTCTTGATTCAGTCTAGGTAGACTATATGTTACTAAAAACTTGTCCATTTCTTCTAGGTTGCAAATTTGGTGGCATATAGTCCTTCATAACATTTTTGTACAATCATTTGTATTTCTGTGGTATCAGTTGTAATTTCCCCTCTTTCATTTCTAATTCAGATTATTTGTGTGTTTTCTCCTTTTCCCTTGTTGAGCCTGGCCAGGGGGTTGTCAATTTTCTTAATTTTTTCAAAGCAGCAGCTCTTTATTGCATTAATTTTTTCTATTGTTTTTCTATTCTCTATTTCATTTAGTTCTGCTTTAATATTTATTATTTCTTTTCTTCTGTTGGTGATGTTGAGCATCTTTTTATGTGTCTATTGGCCATCTATATGTCCTCTTTGGAAAAATGTTTATTCAGATCTTCTATCCATTTTTTTAAATTGGTTTGTTTGTTTTTAGTGTTGAGTTGTATTAGTTTCTTATAAAGTCTGAATATTAACCCTTTATTAAATGCCTCATTGGTGGATATTTTCTCCCATTCATTAGGATGTCTTTTCCTTTTATTGATGGTTTCTTTTGCTATAAAAAAACTTTTAAGTCTGATATAGTCCCATGTGTTTACTTTTTCTTTTGCTTCTCTTGCACGAGGAGATATATCATTAAAGGTGTTGCTAAGAGTAATGTCTGAGAAGTTATTTCCTATGCTTTTCCAGGAATTTTTTGGTTTCAGGTCTTAAATTTAGGTCTTTAATCTATTTTAAGTTTATTTTTGTATATGGTGTATGAAGATGGTACAATTTCATTTTTTTCTTTTTTGTATGCATTTGTCCAAGTTTTCCAGCACCATTTGTTGAATAGACTGTCTTTACCCCATTGTAAATTCTTGCTTCCTTTGTCATAGATTAATTGGCTATATAAATCTGGGTTTATTTCTGGGCTTTCTATTCAGTTCCATTGATCTGTGTGTCTCTTTTTATGCCAGTGTCATGCTGTTTTGATAACTATAGCCTTATAGTATAATTTGATATCTGACAGTATGATTCCTCCAACTTTGTTCTTCTTTCTCAGGGCTTCTGGGGTTATTCTAGGTCTTTTATGGTTCCCTATAAATATTAGGATCATTTGTTCTACTTCTGTGAAGAATGTCATTGGTATTTTGATAGGAATTGCATTAAATCTATAGATACCTTTGAGCAGTATGGCCATTTTAACTATATTAATTCTTCCTATCCATGAGCATGGTATGTGTTTCCATTTATTTGTATCTTCCTTGATTTCTCTCTTCAATGTCTTATAATTTTCCAAGTATAAATTTTTTACTTCCTCAGTTAAATTTATTCCTAGGTATTTTTCTTTTTTATGCAATTGTAAATAGGATTGTTTTCTTAATTTCTCTTACTGCTAGTTTGTTATTGGTATATAAGAATGCAATTGATTTCTGGGTATTAATTTTGTATCCTGATACTTTGCTAAATTCCTTTGTCAGTTCCAGTAATTTGGGGGTTGAATCTTTGGGCTTCTCTATATATACAGTATCATGTCATCTGCAAATAATGATAGTTTTACTTCTTCTTTTCTTATTTGGATGCCTTTTATTTGTTTTTCTTGTCTGATTGCTATGGCTAGGACTTCCAGTACTATTTTGAATAACAATGGTGATAGTGGGGATCCCTGTCTTGTTCTTGATTTAAGGGAAATGCTTTTAGTTTTTCCCCATTGAGGATGATGTTAGCTGTGGGTTTGTCATATACAGCCTTTATTATATTGAGATACGTTCCTTCTATTCCCACTTTGCTGAGAGTTTTTATCATAAATGGCTGCTGAATTTTCTTTTTCTGCGTCTATTGAAATGAGCGTATAATTTTTATTTTTCATTTTGTTTATGTGATGTATCACATTGATTGATTTATATCTATTGAACCAACCTTGCATCCCAAGCATGAACCCCACCTGATCATGGTGTATGATCTTTTTCTTTAATGTATTACTGGATTTGATTTGCTACTATTTTGTTGAGGATTTTTTGCATCTATATTCATTAGGGATTTAGTTTTCTTTCTTTGTTTTTTGGGGTTTTTTTCTTTTTTTGTTTTTGTTTTTTTGTAGTGTCTTTATCTGGTTTTGAAATCAGGGTAATGATGGCCTCATACAATGAGTTTGGGAGCCTGCCCTCTTCTTGGATTTTTTGAAATAGTTTGAGAATAGATGTTGATTCTTTCTTGAATGTCTGGTAAAATTCACCTGGAAAGACATCTGGTCCAGGGCTTTTGGTTGTTTGGAGTTTGTTGATTGCTGATTTGATTTTGTTGTTAGCAATCGGTTTAGATTTTCTGTTTCTTCTTGATTTAATCTTGAAAGCTTGTATGTTTCTAAGAATCTATTTCTTCCAGATTGTCCAATTTGTTGGCATATAGCTGCTCATAGTATTTTCTTATAACTTCTTGTATTTCTGTGGTGCCTGTTGCCACTTCTCCACTTTTGTTTCTGATTTTATTTACTTGGGTCCTGTCTCTTTTTTTCTTAAAAAGTCTGGAAGAACTAGCTCTTAGTTTCACTAATCTTTTGTATTGTATTCTTTGTCTCAATTTTATTTATTTCCACTTTGATTTTTATGATTTCTTTTCATGTACTCATTTTGGGCATTGTATGCTATTCTTTCTCCGGTTTCCTTAGGTGTAAAGTTAAACAAGTTATTTGAGCTTTTTCTTGTTTCTTCAGGTAGGCCCGCATTGCTATGAATTTCCCTCTCAGGACTGCTTTTGGTGTGTCCCATAGATTTTGAATAGTTGTGTTTTCATCTTCATTTGTCTCAAGATACCTTTTGATTTCTTTCTTAATCCCACTATTGACCCATTCATTGTTTAGTAGCATGTTATTTAGCCTCCAAGTGTTTACGTGTTTTTCAGTTTTTTTCTTTTAGTTGATTCCTAGTTTCATACTATTGTGGTCGGAGAAGGTGCTTGATATAATTTCAATTTTCTTAAATTTGTTGAAGCTTGTTTTGTGGCCTATCATGTGGTCTATCATGGGAAATGTTCATGTCTACTTGAAAAAATTGTATATTCTGCTGCTATGGGATGTAATGCTCTAAAAATACCAATTAAAGCCAACTGGTCTAGTAGGTCATTTAAAGCCACTGTATCTGTGTTGATTTTCTCTCTAGAAGATCTGTCCTTTGGTGTCAGTTGGGTATTAAAATCCCCTACTATTATTGTGTTACTATTGATGTCTGCCTTTATGTCAGTCAATATTTGCTTTACATATTTAGGTGCTCCTATGTTGAATGCATAAATGTTTACAAGAGTGATATCCTCTTGTTGGGTTAATCCCTTTAGAATTATGTAGTGTCCTTCTTTGTCTCTTGCTATAGCCTTTATTTTAAAGTTTATTTTGTCTGATATAAGTATTGCTACCCCAGCTTTTTTTTTTTTTCCATTTTTATTTGCATGAAATATCCTTTTCCATCCCTTTACTTTCAGTTTATGTGTGTCTTTTCTTCTGAGATGAGTCTCTTGTAGACAGCATATACCTGCATCTTGCTTTCTTGTCCATTCAGTTACCCTATGGCTTTTGATTGGAGCTTTTAGTCCACTTACATTTAAAGTAATTATTGATAGGTATATATTTGCCACCATATTATTATTCATGGTCATTATTTTCTTTATTTTTTTGAGCGGGGGTGGACTTGTTTTCTCCTTTCTTCTACTTAAAGAACTCCTTGTAGTATTTCTTGTAATATTGGCATGGTGGTAGTGAATTCTTTTAGCATATTCTTATCTGGAAAGTTCTTTCTCTCTCCTTCAATTTTAAATGGTGGCCTTGCTGGGGAAAGTATCTTGGTTGTAGGCTCTTGTTTTTTATTACTTTGATGATTTCCTGCCACTCTCTTCTGGTCAGCATAGTTTCTTTTGAGAAATGCAATGATGGTCTTATGGGAGCTCCCTTGTAGGTAAGTTGTTGTCTTTCTCTTGCTGCTTTTAGGATTCTCTCCTTTGTCTCTAACCTTTGCCATTTTAATTATGATATTTCTTGCTGTGGGCCTATTTAGGTTCATCTTGATTAGGACTCTCTGCACTTCCGGGGTTTGTGTGTCTATTTCTTTTGCCATGTTAGGGAAGTACTCAGTTATTATTTCTTTAAATATGTTCTCAATCCCTTGCTCCCTCTCTTCTCTGGTACCCTATGATCTGAATGTTGTTATGTTTGATGTTGTCCCAGAGGTCTCTCAGGCTTTTGTGATTTCTTTTAGTTCATTTTTCTTTTTGCTCTTCCAGTTAGGTATTTTCTGCTACCTTGTCTTCCAAATTGCTGATTTGATTTTCTGCTTCATTTAATCTGGTATTGATTCCTTCTAGTGTAGTCTTTGTTTCAGTTATTGTATTCTTTATTTCTAACTGGTTGTTTTTTATGGTTTCAATATCTTCCTTTATGGTTGCTATTTCTTTGTTAAAGTTTTCATTAAGTTCCTTAATCATTCTTATAACCTGTGTTCTAAACTCCTGCTCTGGTAGGTTGAGTATCTTCATTTCATTTAACTCTATTTCTAAAGGTTTCTCTTGTTCCTTTATTTGGCATGTATTTCTCTTGTTCCATTACTTGGGGCATATTTCTCTGTTTCCTCATTTTGGATTCATCTCTGTATTTGTTTCTATGTGGTGCAATCTCTCTGATATACTGTGCAATCTAGGATTGTCCCTTGAGTGTGTCGTGTGTGTACTTCAATTGTAACCGAACAGTACGCTGCTCCAAGCACCCTGTTAACTGACCAGGGGGAATAGCAGAGCAGCACAGAAAGCTCCCTGGTCTATTGCTGACAGCTGTTTCTGCTGAAATCTACAAGCAAATATCCCCCCATTGGTAAGGTGGGCTCAATTGCTCAGTCACCTAGCGTACCTCCATGTTGACAGCACAAATGTCATGGGGCCTGTGTTCACTTTGAAAAAGAAGAAGAAATAAACAAAAACAAATATACAAATACACACACACACACACACAAAAATAAATACACATAAAATGATATA
>PVKE010052965.1:0-10180 GCA_004027555.1 Craseonycteris thonglongyai
ATTTAAAACATTCTTGTACCTGCATACACGAAAATTCCTAGGGGCAAATCCTACTTTGCAGTTTTTCAGCTTTTGTGGAAGGTTCTGGTCCCCATTAACTGCAAAAAACGAGGGATCACTGTATATATATATATATATATATATATATATATATATATATATATATGCAGAGAGAGAACTGAACTGGGGAAACTCCCAGGTTCATCACATGGGTCCACGCGGGCCAGGGCTCGCATTCGATCCTCGGGCCCTGGTGCTGCAAAGTGAGCACTTAACCCACTGAGCCATCCCGGCTTCCCCTCTCATTTGTTTTACATCTCATACTATGTCATTGTGAATATAATTGCTATGGCTTATACACTAAAATCACACATACACACAGTGGTGGTACATATGTATTTCTATTGTCCTCCTGAAATCTTCACTATTGTGTATATTCTTTTACACTTAAAACATTTAACATCACTACATTGAAAACTGAAGAATAAGGGGAGGAGACTGAAGGTGACAAATAAAGAGGAGGAAGGAGAGTGGGAAGTCAGTTTGCAGTTGGAAGAGGCAAGGCATATGGGAAGACAGATATTTCAGATTCAATGACAAGAGCAAGCCAATCTGATGGCATGTGTTATCGTGTCTCTTGTGGTTCATCAATTTAAGGAGTGCTGTGCAAGAGAAAAGCAACTGTCTCACAATGGCAAAGACCCCTGTATCCACAGCAGCCACTGAAATAAAATTAGTGACATTGAAGTGTACGGAATCAACATGAGAGATTGATTGGGTGGCTAATCAAATGCAAGCTTTTATTGGGAGAGTTCCCGGGCGAGGTTCGCTGGCCCAAAAGAGGATTGGGGCCAAAGAACTTGTGCGCCGGGAGGGGAGTGAGTAGGTTTTATAGGGTTCTGGGGTGGGGGAGAAGCAGATAAGGTGGAGAACCACAGCCATTTGAAAAGTTCCTTTGTCGCATCCTGTTTGCCTGGGGAAAAGTTCCTTTGCTGTATCCTGTTTGCCCAGGCCCCCAAGGCCCACCGGCCTTACAAGAAGTATTCTTCAAAGACTAGAGGTACACAGTTTTGCCTTCTTTTTTATTTTATTCTTTCTATTTACACTTGGGAGAAAATTCCATCTTTTGTGTCCTAAGTTCCTTGAAAGAAAAATCTATTTACCTGCAGTTTCTAGAAATTGTCTGGTTATAATCACCATGAGTAAGCCCAAATCTCTATACTCAACCAGCAGGAAAAGGAATTCAGAGAACAAATGGTCTGAGCTCACTCAGCTGCTCACTATTGTGGTACTTTAGTGGACTTTGTGTTTTCTGGATATTAGACCATGCAGATGTATACAATGGAAAGAGGGCTTTGAAGTGACACAGATTCAACTCACAACTCTGGCTCTGAAATAATGTGACCTTGGGAAAATTATTTAACTTTTTCAAGTTTCTATGTCCTTAGAAAGTTTACAATAATGACTAACTGAACTAGGGATTTAATACCTGGCATAGAAAGTTCTATTAATGTAAGTTTATTTTTTCATGATATCTACCTTAGTCAACCACCATTGGGAATCTCCACCTGTCAGGAACTAACTCCCATGGCTTCAGACTAGACATATGTACAACCTGAGTCAGCCAGCACAGCCAGCCAGTGGAGGCTCCTGGGGCAGGAAGTGGTTTCAGTGGAGCTGGTGGCTTCCTTGATATGATAACTTCAAAGCAGCTATCACAAGGAGATATATAGCAGGAAGGGTGGAGAATCAAAAGGTTATTGTTAAAAAAACTGTTGATACCTAACTATGTAGGCATTACCTGTAGACAGACCAAAAGAAGTAGTTCGAGAAAATCCTCAAGTGAGCCTGGAGATGTAGTGTCAGGGCAGAATACTGTTTTGTGTTTTTTATTATGGGCCAGGTTTTACCCAAGGCTAAAAAACCCCAGAGATTTCTCCTATAGAACAAAAATCTTGGCACTGCTCAATGTTGCCCTCCCTACTGCTTTATTTCAGCATGATTTTATGTGAATTGCTATAGACTTAACACTGAAATAATCTGAAAGAATGCCAAAACAATTTCAAACCTCCCTTTGTGTGGGTCCCTATTCTAGAAAGCATGCCATAACCTGGTTCAGAAAATATTGCCTAAATGTCTGCAGTGTCTGTTATTGTGTGGCTGGTATCTTTAGGAATCAATAAGGTTTTGGAGTAAGAAATTCTAAATATGATTCTGGAAATACACATCTGAATTCTGTTTGGAAAAAAAGAAAAGAAAAGAAAAAACTTCCATCACAAGGGGCTTGAATGATGGAAATGAGAAATGAATTCATGTGTCAAAGTTTAAAGACCAGGTAGTGAGGTTTCATATGGAAGTGAAGGAAGCCCAAGAAACCTTTGTGAGAAGATCTTAGTGCCCACAATTTTTTCAGTCCCTCATAACTGATAGTCGTAGGCAATAAGTGTTATTGAGCATGAAATAACTTCCTTGATGTCTTCATCTCAAGAGATCAGAAAACAGTGCTTTGTAACAGTTACCATTTACCGTGGGAAACACATAGACTCCAGATGCCCCCATGGGCTATGAACCCTCTTATTGTTTACTGTTAAGAAAAGGGACATGAGCTCCTGAGAGTTCCTGTCAGGTGGGTGATCCCATGTCTCAGAAGGTCCTGGTTAGAAAAAGAGGTTTTAACAGATTTCTGATTTTACCTAAGAATCAGTTATTTAGTTTTTGTATTTGACTCTATTCTGAAGGTTTCAAAGGACAGCAAAAACAGCACCTTGCAAGGACAGTGAGATATCAATTACTTTTAATTACTCCCCAGGTCTCTACATTAATTGCCTACTGTGTTAACTGGGATTTATTGCAGAGTAATAATAGTGAGAATTTTCATTTGCATTGTCCCTATCTCCAAGGAGTTCAAAACACATTGTAGATATGACTTCACTTTTAATATAAAAAATCAGAATGTTGAAAAATTAATAGGAGCTGGTTGTTTGCCTGAACAGAGAGGATTTGGGAGCTTTAATGGCAGGGCCTTGGTCCCTTTGACCTCTCGGGGAAGGCCAACCTGGGGCTTGATGGCAGGGCCTCAGCTCCCCCTTTCATCTCCCTCAGGGGGTAGTTGGGTGATTAGACATAGAAAAATGTATATCTATAGTTTTGCATGAAGGTCAGATAGCTGGCACCAGGTGTTAGATCACAGGCTGTGAGATGAAGGGAATGCAGGGGAGAGGGTCTGTATGTTCCTGATAACAAACTTCCTGTGCTGTGCTTCAGTTAATGAGTAGTTTCTGATGTAGTTGAAAAACTCCTTTTTGTCTTTCCTTGCTCCTTATAATGATATAAACCTTGGCTATACAAGTGATTAAATAAAGGTATTTGGAGCTGTCCTATTGAGGACAGCCGGCAGATCACTGGGTCTGTCTTCAATTCCCACCGCTCAAACTCGAGGACTTTGTTCACCCTGGCTGGTCCCTGGCAAGTGGCACCCCAACAGGGACCTGAGTACTCGAGAACTTGTAAATAAGATAAGGTGAGAATCTCCTCTAGAAAGGTACTAATACAGAAATAATGGGAAAGAGGAGCATTTAAAAAATATGAAAATAAATAAAGAAGTGAATAGGTTGCACATATATATATAAAAATAATAGTATTAAAATTGTGTATTGTAACTATAATTATAATTGTTATAATATCAATTATATAATAATGATATATAATAATTAATTGATATATTAATAATAGTGTATTTGTTATTATTATTATTAATAATAATAAAAATAAGAGATTATAATAGATACTGGTAATAAAAGAAAATACTGGGAGGAAATGTTATAACCTCCAATGTGTGTGAGTGTAAATGTGAGAGTGTGTAGTGGTCTGACTCGGTCCTCCCGTCGAGTTCGAATCTGTGGTCCCACAGCCAAAAGCTATGGGATCCGAGTGGGCCCTAACCTGCAGTTCCATGGTGAAGATGAGCCTAAGTTCCCATAAGGGACGCGGCCAGGTGGGCATCTGTCTGGGTCTCTAAAACCGAAGCCTCCCCTCTCCTTTGTTTGTCTTGTGACTCTGACACAGGGAGGTAAAACTTTATGGGGCAAATTGAGTCATCATGTTTGTTTGCTCAGCTTATTCACGTCACAACATCACAGAGTAAAAACCTCAGAAGATCAGATTTAAAAATTTTTTAAATTTGTAGGACAAATATGTCCTTGTTTTCCCCAAAACGGGACTCTTAATATAAAGACTTACAAAAAAGGTCGGTAAAAAAATACGAGATTGGTATACGACTCATGGACCTGAAAAAATTCTCTGTAAAAACATTTTCTTTATGGGGTCTTCTTCAAGATTCCCTTGATCCCTTGCACAAGGCTAAAAAATTTTAGGGAGTACAAAAAAACAAAAACAAAAACAAAAACAAGAGAAAAAGATAAAGATTCAAAATGGGACACTAAAAAACTTTCTCCTAAAAAACAAAAAAAAATTAAAAAATGCTGCTGCCATTATAATGACAAGGGTGTCAACAAGCCTCCTATTGATATTATAAAACAGTTTACACAGCTAGTACAGGATTTAAAGCCACCCGCTGTTTTTCCCATTGCTCCCCCTGCCCCAACTCATCGCTCTCCATCAGTCAGTGTACCCTCTAATACAATTTCTGGTGGGGCTTCTCCTCTGCAGCTAACCATAATACAGACAAATAAAAGAAAAAAAGATTTGAGAGATTTTAAATAACATCTTTTTTTTTATGTTAAAACAAAATAATCCTCAAAATTCCGGCCCCCTCAGGGTGGGGCAGAAGGTCCTTGCAGGCTTTAGCAATGGAAATCTCTTCAGGGAAGTGCCTGGGGCTGTTGCTTTGTTCTCGCATTAAATTTTTCTCCTCCCACCATCACATACCTCAGCCCTGTCCTACCCCCCATCACAGTCCTTCAAGTCTCAAATTGTAAAAATACTGAAGGGGGAGTACGATCCCATGCTGGTTACTCCTATAACATTTTTAACTTTGCCTTATTCACTTTAAATTTTTTTAATTCAGATACAGGATATTTGGCAGCAGAGAGACATCGAAAATCTCCAAAAGGCAAATATGCAAAAATAACTTTCAAAGGCCCTAATCCAATACTAATTTGGGGTCAAGGCTATGTTTTTGTTTTTTCTAGAGATCAACAAAATCCTAGGTGAATTCCTGAGTGAGACATTTAGCCAATGGACCTGACCAATAAGATGAGGAGGCTGAATAAATATTCATCATCCACAACTCTGTCATCAGCCTCCCAATAACTAAGATCCCTGATGGATTTGTAGAAACCATCCTAAAAACAACTCAAAAAAGATTACAGAAGACTATGAAAACTTGTTGTAAATCTGGACTATATTACTGTAACTCATTCAAATGTTAATGTTAAACTACACAATAATACTTATTCCTATGCAGGTACTTCTTATGTTTTATTGATTGGATCAAATTCAAAATATAAAAGTATGTCTTTTCTTACAATGTCATACACAATTTCAATGGATATGTGCTACTCTAAAACTGTATAATCAGACTGAATGGGGTTGAGAAAAGGTTACAAATTATTTGTTAGATATATGGAGTAATCAAAATTTTTCTGTAGATATTGCTCACTTACATGCTGATATTAATGCTATTAAAATTGTTCCTTTCTTGCATACTACTCCTGCCAAATTGACAAAAGATTTATT
This sequence comes from Craseonycteris thonglongyai, assembly GCA_004027555.1. Lineage (NCBI taxonomy): Eukaryota > Metazoa > Chordata > Mammalia > Chiroptera > Craseonycteridae > Craseonycteris > Craseonycteris thonglongyai. Next base: position 5,698 of record PVKE010052965.1, read on the forward strand.
TGATAGATTTTCTTCTATAATCACAGAAAAAAAATTAAGATCTTTCTTATATTCTGAAATAACAATTTCTATATTAGTAGTGATTTGCCTTTGTTTATTTTCAGTCTATGTCCGAGCTGGAATGCAAAGCATCATGGGAGTCCAGACAGAACTCCACTTCCTCAAATTAAAAAGTAAAAGAAGGGACAGATGAAGGGAGCCGGTTGTTTGCCTGAACAGAGAGGTTTGGGGGGGCTTTGATAGCAGGGCCTTGGTCCCCCCTTTCATCTCCCTGGGGGGCGGGTAGTTGGGTGATTAGACATAGAAAAATGTATACATGTGGCTTCTCATGAAGGTCAGATAGCTGGCACCAGGTGTTAGATCACAGGCTGTGAAATGAAAAGAATGCACAGGAGAGGATCTGCATGTTCCTGATAACAAACTGCCTGCGCTGTACTTCAGTTAATGAGTAGTTTTTGCTGTAGTTGAAAAAACTCCTTTTTGTCTTTTCTTGCTCCTTGTAATGATGTAAACCTTGGCTATATAAGTGATTGAATAAAGCTATTCGGGGCTGTCCTATTGAGGGGCAGTCAGCAGATCATTGGGTCTGTCTTCAATTCCCACTGCTCAAACTCAGGAACTTCATTCACCCAGGCTGGTTCCTGGCAAAAAATAGTTCCACAAGTAAAAAAAAAAAAAAAAAAAATTTAAGAAGCTTTATTCTCATTTTTCAAGTGGGACATATTATAGATATAACAGTTCATAGTAACATACAAATTTGAGGGACCCTTATAATAACATTTCCCCTGTATATTTTACATGTTGTTTTTAAATACATAACTCTCATGGTTATTTGCTGATTTAAAAATATATCCTAAAATATATAAAATGAAAATATCAGAAAATATTAAATGATAATAATCCTACCAGTAGTGCAATAGCCTGCTTACTCTAAATTGTAAGTAATAGATCCCAACTTTTTTAAAGCATAAAAATGCTTGCATAGTAGCAAAACATTTTAGAGATGTTAGAAAGATAGAACTTACATTTCTAGGTTCATTGGCTGGAAAATACATAATTTGCAAATCTATAAATTATGCTCAAATGTTTAATATTTCTCTATTTTCATTAAAAAAATCTTATGATATGTGAAGGTAGCTTCAATTAACCTCATTCTGTTAATGCAGAAGATTATTCAGTCTACATTCATTGTGCTTATATTCCTGTTGCTTCAGACCTGCTTGCTCTATTGCTTCTCAGTATCTGTCTCCTAATGTTGAGAACAACTGGTCTAATTTTTTTTTTTTTAAGATTTATTTATTGTTTTGACAGAGAGAGAGAGATACAGAGTCAGAGACAGAGAGAAGGAGGAGAGCCCAGAACAGTCTCCATAGTTGCATATCATTGGTTTTTCCACATAGTTTCATTCCACAGGTGGGTGGAGCTGCACCCTGCTGAGAACTGAACTGGGGGCACTCCCCAGTTCAGCATATGCATCCACATGGGCTGGGGCCGGGATTCTGTCCTTGGTCCCCAGGGCTGCAAAGTGAGCGCTTAACCCACTGAGCCATCCCGGCTTCCCCTGGTCTAAATTTTAAAGCCAATGTTTTCAGGAACAGTTGCTCACAGAATAATTGTGTTAAACTCAAAATGAACAACTGAGAACACCATTCAGCAATCAAGAGCTTTTCCATATTGTTTATCTACAGTTCAGGGTGAAAACTGTATTTATAGTAAAACATCAGAATTGACATACTTCAGAGGCTTCCTTTTCCTTTATCTTGTCTGTTAGAATTACTAAATTGAAGCATTTAACTCAGAAGGAGGCTTGATTGCATGCCTTTTGTTGAGGATCTGATGCATTAGCAGACTAGTTTTAGATACTTACATCCACCATAAGCACCTCTTAGACCCAAATCGCATTGCATAGTTCCACTCTTTATATTCTATTGTTTGTATTTAAACAGTATTGCTTATAAAGGAACACTAAAAATTATAAGGTTTTTATGCTCAGTCTAGAAATGGTAATGAAAGCTAAGTGCTTTATTTCTAATCTATCCTATTTGAGTAGTAAATTATGGCACACAAGATAAAAAAGTATTAGAATTATAATCTTTAAGAATTTTGTTTAATAGTATTCATTTCTGGTTGTTGTAAATAATCCTAAAAAAAAGTCAAGTCAAGTTTGAAAAAAGGCAATGGAATTTTGATTAGGCAAATAAAAAATAAATGTGTATAGTGTCTTTTTCTTTAAGAACATTAAAGCGGAAGCCAGGATGGCTCAGTAGGTTAAGCACTCGCTTTGCAGACCCATATGCTGAAATTTTGTGTGCTTCTGATGCAGGAGGCCCGCAGTTCAGTTCTCACCCCCCCACCCCCCCAATTTGGCCCCTGGCTTGAAGGGGCGTGCTTCCCATGCAGGAGGCCCCCCACCCACCTGTGTGGAATGCAACCATGTCAAAAACTGATGATATACATCTATGGTGACTTCTCTGGGTCCTCCCCATTCTCTCTATTTCTCTATATCTCTGTCTGTCTATGTCAAACACAATAAAATAAATCTTTTAAAAAATTAAGAGGTTGAAAACAAAATTTTGTTTATTGAGTAAGATATTAAGAAGAAAATCCTAAATCAGTGATTGCCTCTAGATCAGTTATGTGATTCTATTAGTTACTCTTTCTTATGTCTTGGTTTTCCATTTATAGAATGAGGTTAATTATAGCTACATATCTCATAGGATGTTTTAGGAGAATGAGAACAATAATAAATACACTAGTATATCTAAAGTGAAATATGCAAAAATATAAATTATAACAACACACTACTTCTTTAGTGTAGGAATGTACTACAGAAAGAATTATATTCTTTCTTTTTATTGTTTTTGACAGAGATAGAGGGAGTCAGTGAGAAAGGGGGAGGGCCCAGAGCAGTCTCCATAGTTGTACATCATCAGTTTTTGAAATGGTTTTGTTCCACACAGTGGGTGGGGTCTGCACAGGGCCTGAACTGGGCTGGGGGGCTCCTGCATGGGAAACACGCCCCCTTGAGCCAGGGGTTGAATGGGGTGTGGGGGCGTGGAGGGACAGGGAGGGGCTGAGAACTGAACTGGAGGCCTTCTGCATTGGAAGTACACCCCAGTTCAGCATATGGGTCTGCAAGAGGTGGGACTGGAATTTGATCCTCTGTCCCCGGGGCTGCAAAGTGAGCACTTAACCCCAGAGCCATCCCAGCTTTTTCAGATTTTTTTTTCTTAAGTGAGAACATTCACTATAAAAGAAAGAGCCTCAGATTTTGGATGAAAAGAGAGTAAGTAGATAGACAGGGAGGAACAAAAAACGATAAAAAGGAAGGGAGGTGATAATTCCAGCAACAACGGAAAGAATTTAAGATTTCTGTTGTATCATGTAATTAGAGAAAATTCTTGTGTGCGGTTTGGGCTCCGAGAACGACAGGGCACAGTACTTGGGTAGAGGTCCCTAGCTCTCTTTGGCCCATGGAATTCTAAAGAGCAGGGAGTAGATCAGATGTTATAGTGCAGGGGTGGCCAACAAGTCGATTGAGGTCGACCGGTTGATCGCAAGGTCAATTTTGGTCGATCGACGATCGCTCGCAATGTCTGGGGTGGAATTCCGTGTACCATGGACTTTGAAGCGATTGTAGAAGACAAAACTTTCTAGCAATAGTTTAATGCATTCTGGGAATTTGCCAAGGTCATAAAATCCTAGAATTCTGACAGCCTGATACTGTGATCTCTGCCCACCCAGATAATACATTTTGACTTATGTGTTACACTTGTCACCGGACGCAATGCGTTAATGCAACAGTTACAACTCGACTCATCGAAGAACACAGTCAGTTAGCTTGAATATTTGGTAGTGTCATACGGTAGCTTCTTTTCTTTTGTATTAACAGTATTATTATCAATCAATATTATTTATCCTCGGTGACCACGTTGAGTTTCAATTTTTCTTCTGTTTAAAATGTAAGTAGTACCTTTTCTTTGTTTTAAATTAAATTGCTTTTCTTACCTATCTATTTACTTGATAAGTGAGCATTCTCGGCAACAGATCTCTAAACTGCGGTCATTACACTGAGAGAAAAATAAGGGACAGTATTACAAATATATTAGGAATAACAATAGTTCTATTTAAATTAAGAAGTCAGTATTGTAAACCGTAATAAATATATTGTAACTTTAACATACTTCTTGTAAATTTGAATATATCTATATTAGATTTTAATATACTTTATTGTTGTCCCCGATCGTAATATGCAGTATTGTTATTATTTCTCTCAATGTAACGGAGATAATTGCCGCAGTTCATGAGTTTTTGAATTTTCTAGGAAAATATTTAATTCAATATTTATGCTTTAAATTGTCATATTTCTTTGCATTCTAGTATACCCATGAACATGAGTAGTAAACCGAAAAAATCGAAAACTTATCACTTCAATGAAGAATGGGAACTCGATTACTTTTTTACAATGGTGAATGATAAATGT
>PVKE010052966.1:0-10179 GCA_004027555.1 Craseonycteris thonglongyai
GGGGGGGGGGGGAGGTAAGGAGGATGATTTGGGGATGATTCAAGCTCATTATATTTATTGTATACTTTATTTCTATTGTTATTACATTGTAATATATAATGTAAAAATTATACAACTTACCGTAATACAGAATCACTCACTGGTAAGGTTGTGATATAAGTCTGCAATCAATTTCTTTATTATGGTCTCTGCAGTCAAACCTCTTTGCTAATGTTAATCTGTATTTGCAGCTGCTCCTCAATGTTAGCATCACAGCCTCAGCTCCCAAGATTCTCATAAAGGACAAGCAACCTAGATCCCTTGAATGCACAGTTCACAATAGGGTTTGCACTCTTACAAGAATCTAATGCTGCTGCTGATCTGACAGGAGGTGAAGCTCGGGCAGTAATTCAAGCTATGGGGAGTGGCTGTAAATACAGAGGAAGCTTTGCTAGCTTACCCACCACTCACCTCCTACTGTATGGCCCAGTACCTAACAGGCCACAAACCAGGATCAGTCCAAAACTTGAGGGTTGAGAACCCTTGCTATATATCATACCTCATAAGTGGCAATTGATAACAACTTTTCACAGAAAAAAATTATGGTCTTTTTCTCACCAATAATTTTATCCCTTCCATAAAATCCCCTTCTAGCAAAAGAGCCAACATAATTTTTGTCACGTTTTGTTCTCATTTTCTTTCTCCTTCTTCATTGAGTTGAATGCTATCCAGCATCCCTAAATAACCTAGAACAAAATATTAAATTCTGAATATTCTATGATCCAGATAGAGATAGACTATAAATTCTAGGAAGACCATTCAAAAGTGGAATAGAGGACCTCATGATTTCTGAAATTACAGTAGATATTCTGTTAACCAGAACTCAAGAGATCAGCACTCTCAAGTAATCACTACTTTCAAGTGATAAGCAAAAAAGTCAAAGAAATAATACGTTAAATAAAAATTAAAATAAAATCTCAGCATGTTATGCAGCTGCCCATCATGTAAAACCAGATGTTGTGTGAGAGGTGGAGGGTCTCAAAGCAAGCTGATATTTGCTCATTTTTCAAGAAAGTTACATACAGTTTGCCAGTACAGTATCCTCTACTGATATAGTCCCCAAATCATCCACATCCACTTCTCTTTACCCTGTCCTAGTTGCATCATCAGATCCTGATGATCCTGATGAGATGCCTACCTAATAAACAACTCTCTATCCCTACTTTAACAGTTTTAAGTTTGTATGTGTGTGTTTTTTCCTTAAGTTACGTGAAGTTAAAAAAATTATGTTAGTGAAGTTCATTAAATGAAAAAATTTATTGACTGCCATTTAACTAAAATTGTAAGCTGCATTCACAAAGCTATTTTTATTAAAAAAAACTGTGTTACATTAAGCTTGTCTTTATTTTAATTTGTTTTTTATTACTTTAGTTCAATATTAATATCAAGGCAATACAGAGTTTATGGTATGGTATGGTATAGTATGGTACGGTGCGCTACGGTACAGTATGCTACAGTATGTTACGTTATAGTATGGGGTATTGTGTTAGTTAGGTCTATTTTTATTAGTAACTCCCAAGCAACCAGAAGCTACACTTATCTGGCATCTACCAATCTTCATGGGTGCCAGATAAATGACAGTCTATTGTATAAAGTTTTAGAAATCAAGTTCCTTCATGAACTCTACCCCAATCAAAGGCCTCCTTTGCAAAGTGATTATTTTGGACTTTCAATTTGTTTATTGTCTCTCCTCAAATATTCACCTTTATGTAGTTGAACTAATTGCTGTTATTATAATTAATTTTCTATTTAAAAGAAGATATTAAAAAGTTATAGGTGTATTTTTTTTATACTTGATCATAGACTTCTATTTATATTTAAAATTTCACAGGTGCCTAATTACTCCAAAAATTTCCATCATTACCAGAAAATAGCATTTACTACTAAATTCATACCTTTAAACACACCATACAACCCTATGTCCTACAAATATTATTCCCTAGACTAAGAGATGTATCAAAATGTGCTATATTACATTTCTCTCACACTTCATAAGAAAAAGTTTCAGTCAAATAGTAAGTTTAAAAATTATTTTGTAGTTTTCTCCAGAATCTTGACATTTCAAGTTTTTGAGACTCCTGCTTTTTTTAAAATCTGACCTTTTCTTCCTAAATATCATATTTTTGCATTACATTTTGATAACTCAATAACGTTTTTAAATGAACATTTTATGCTTTCGACTTGAAAGTATACCAAGCAACATGGCAAGAGCAAGTTCCATTTTTTAATTTAAATTATTTTCATGGCTTTGAGCAGACTTTAACCTTTCAAACAGGCTGGATGCAATTTGATTAACACCTACCTCTACTATTTAGCCTGGTGGTTCAGAAGAGCTGAATATTTTCCCCAAAAGCAGAGGTAAGCAAACTTTTCTTCATCGGCCAACTGAGGAAAAAAATAAAAATATTTCCAGGCTAAATTTTCTTTCATTCAACATAAAAATGTCATTATTGATTTCCATGATGCAGGGATAGAAAGCTGTCTAAATTGAATGCATGGAAAAATAGAATTTAAAAAATTGGCTGTTTTAATAGACAATAAAATATTAATATATAGAATACTTGTAATTTTCAGCATAAATGCTTATCCCTTCTACTTGTATAATACTTTGGAGTTCCCAGAAAACATTCATATATCTTGTATTACCAGAAAACAAAATATGAATTAGGCATTATTACATTATTTTGAGTAAGCTCAATCAGGGGCATGAGATGTGTTCCCAATTTCACATGAAAAATTAACTCCAATTATAGTACTGCAATCATGTTTTTATATTCTGTGATATATTAACCCTCATGTCCCTGAGATAGGATACTATGAGAGAATAAGACATTTTTCATAAGCAAGAAAAATACTTTTAAGAATGTCTATGCTGTGTGATTACAGAAAGCTTTGGGTTTTTATCGGGTTCCAGTCCTTAAATATTTCTGGACCAAAGAGTTCTAGTTCCTAGTGAAAAGGCTCTGGTTTCTGCTCCACCCACTGCAGATAACCGAGTTAACTTGCTTTCTCAGCCTACAATTCTGGTCTGCCTACAATTCTTCACTCCAAACATAGAGCAGATTTCTTCCTTAAAATCTGCAAAACTGTTCTTAGTCCAATTGTAACTCTGAACAAAACTTCAGTGAAAGCTTGGAACTAGCAGGAAGAAATTACAGCTCAGAAAAGAAAATGTTAGAATAAGGTCATAAATTCTCTGGGATACTGCAAAAGATGAGTCTTTACAGGGTGAGTCTGGCTCTCTCTTGCCATACTGCTCATTCTCCTGCTGTCAAATGGCAGGGGCCAGTTTATCTCTCTCAAGGGTGATGTTTTGAACCTGACTTCTGCTTCATCTTCTCCAGATTATGGCAGTGGTGAAATAAAATATTTTCTATTCCCAAACTCTCACCCATCTCCACTCAAAATCTTAAAAAAAAAGTTTAGAAATGCAAGTCATCCACAATTAAGATGCACTTTAAATTATTGTGTAGAGTAGTTTAGCTTAAATTACTCCATAATAGCATGCAATTTGGCTTTTCTTTTGCAAAAACAAAATGCCTGTTTTATTCCATTAATTCAGAGAAACAGCTTTTGCTTAAAAAACAATTAAGAACTATAGCTGACAGCTTTAAAATGCTGTTTTGTCCACTTTGTGGCAGAAACTTGTAGCTGACCCCCAAATTCATTCCATTGCTTTGGTCCCACATTTACCAGACTCCTCTGCACTTCAGGGTAGTGTATTAACCAAAGGATTGTGAGTAAATATAAAAATACCACTCCTAGACTATACCCATAATAATCTTTTGTGCATAATCATGTATATGTTTTCTTTCTGTGGCTTCACGTAGAGGGGTATGGCAATCTTGGAAGCCCCATTTGGTAGGTAGTAAAGCCATGAACAATAGCCAGGTCTCTCAAATATCACAGGAGAAAAGGTTCCTGTCACTAGAAAGGAAACTGAACTGTTTAGTAAAAATAAAGTTTTCCCATGTTGAGCAATAAGTTTTTTAAATCACATTGTATTTCCTTGATGACTGCATTTATTTTCTACCCTATTAAGTTTCAAAAAAATATTGGGTTCTTCCTCAAAACATGTGTGTACCGGTACATTGCTTTATGTTTCAGATTGTTTGGCAGAGAAGTAGGTGCAGAGATGAACTTGTTGAAGTCCCTAGTCCTTGAATAGGAATCTCCCTTTCCTGTGGTTTTAAAAGGTTTCCTCTGCTGTTTTTTTGGGGAGAACTGGATAACCTAGGCACCTTCAACCTCCACTGATACTACCAGTTTCCCTTCTTTCTGACTAGGATGCCTGGCTTGGCATAAGTATTGACTGGTAATAGGAAACCATGGCAGGTTATGGATCCTAGCTCCCCTAACTTTTGGCCTCAGCCCTTACATTCCCCAAAGGACATTTTTCCTTATAATCCTGTTTATTCCCCAAATTCTGCCTCCTTTTCATGGGTCTTCTTCAAAAATTGTTTTCTTTCAGTTTTACAGTTTCTTAGTTGCTGAAAATCTATATCTGATAGTGGATCTTGGGCTTTTCTTTAAAAGCAGGATGCACCAAGAAACTTCATTCTTATTTTAATGTATTAAGAAAGCAGTATATCTTACCCCAAATCATATTACTCCAAATTGTATAATAGAAATATAAAAACACATCCACCAATTTCTGTTAAGAGATGAGAATGGCTCAGTTGATGTACAAAGATGTGAAATAATGTAAAACAGTCAAGAGGAAGGCACTGGTTCATATTAAGGTTAGTGAAATTTGAAATGGGCAGAGTGTGAGTACAGACAGAAAAAAGAAAGGAAAAAAAAAATCAGGGGAGAACAAAGTCATACTGGCAAGGGGGTTAGGAGTCACACCTAAATGGGCAATGTGTGCAAAAAAAGCAAGGTTGGAGATGCAGGAAATACAGGGGATTGGGCAAATAACAACTATACAACTTTGATCCTATTACTTTCTCAAGCTTTTATGTTTGTCTCCTATTAATCCCAAATCCTCTCAAAAGAAGTTCTTTTCTAGTTGCTTTATTTTTGGACCAATTTGTCACTTCTTAACTCCTTAATCAGCTTATGTTGATTTTGTGAAAAGTCACAAATACTGTGAAATAGTATAATGGTTAAGACATAGGCTTTGAAGTCCTATAGATCTGTGTTTGAATCCAGAACCTGCTACTTAACAAAGGACAAAATATAAATTTAATTAATCCTGCTAAGCTCCTACTTCTCACAGGCAAGATGGATAGGATAGTTTTTAACTAATGTGGTTATTATGATAATTAAATAAAATGAATGAAGGTAAATTACTAATCACTGTCATTGGTACTGGTAAATAATAAGTGGCATTATCATTCAAGTAATCCAGTCTCTTTTCTAGGTCTTCTTCCTCTTGAATTCCCAGAATCATTCACCTGTAGTCAATTCCTAGAGACCATACACCATCTCTTAATTGGGAACACTATTTTAAACAATATAGTATTGTGACATTCATCATCTACCATGAACTGTATTTAGCTATCTTTTTCAGTATGATCTAATAAAAACACTTTTCATGAACATTAATTCCAGTCCAACCAAAATTTATTGATCTATAGATCATCGGTTCCCAAGTGGTAGAACGTATACCCCCAGCAGTACATGCTGTGTTGTTCAGGGGCAATGAAAAATAATAAATATTGACAAAAAATCAAGTGAAGTAAAAAAAAATTCAAAATGTTAGTTATGAAACAATAAATGTTAAGTTTGAATCATCTTTAATGGAGAAACTTCAAAATCAGACCACATTAGCGAATGATGATTGGTGAGAGCATGGCTATGAAAACTTCCCCTAAACAGCTCTTGTACCAGTCATTAAGCACAGTTTCAGAACAATCCACCTGTGATATTTCTTGAACTGCCCCAAACATATAAATACCTCCATAGCCAGACTGTTTGATCAGTCTAGTTATTGACTGAGTAAGAGAAAGTGCATTGTCTTTAATCATGATTCTTTTCAAGTGTTTTTTTTATTTTATTTTAAATAATGTTAACATAGTTTCAGTGATTATTGTCAGTGATTTTTAAGCCTGTCAGTTATAGATCAGTGGTGGAAAACAAGACTGGTTAAAAAAACAAAACTTGTTGTGGATTATAACTTGATGCCAAATACTTCTCGACACGAGTCTGCAGAGAAGAGTACATCCACACTGGGAAATAATAAAAAGGTGGGTGCCTCAGATACTACACAGAAGAAAAGGAAATATTCTGAAGAGTATATTAAATATGCATTTTCATTTGTAGGGGATGATGATTGTCCTAAGCCTTTGTGTTGTGTGTGGGGAGATCAGTTGCATGAAACCTTCTGTACTTATGTTACATTTATAAACTAAATATCCTGAGCTGAAAAAAAATAAATAAATAAATAAATAAACTAAATATCCAACGTATAAATACAAATTCATGTATTTTTTTCAGCAGCCAGGAAAGTGTCCAACTGTTACTTCATATGTGATATCAGGAAAGAAAGACACTGAGAATGCAGTTTAGGCTTCATACAGTATTGCTTATTGGATAGCTAAATGTGGTAAAAACCATACCAGAGTTAAAGATTTGATTTCTCCTCTTATTAAGGATACCGTGTTTTGTGTGTTTGGAGAAGAACATGTCTGCAAAATCAATACTTTCTCTTTTTCAAACAATACCATGTCTCAACAATCAGGAAATGCCTGAAGATGTTGAAGCTATAGTAGATAGAATTAGAAAAAGTAAGTCATTTTCTACCCAGTTCGATGAAAGTACACATGTTGCTGATTTCTCTGTTTTGCTTATCATCATGAGGTACTCGGTAGGAAATGAAACTGAGGAAAACCTGTTGCTTTGTTACCTATTGACAGAGTGTAGCACAGGCAAAGACATTTTTAATGCAATCAATAGTTATGTCGTTGAAAAGGACATTAGTTGGCTGAATTGTTGTGGTGTACGCCCTGATGGAGGCGAGCCTATGACAGGTTGTATTACAGGCCTAGGCAGTCAAATTAAAGTAGTTGCCATGTACAATGGAGTCACTGCTGCATTTATAGACAAAGTCTTGCATTCAAGCCTCTTCCTAGTGAGCTGAAAGAGGTTGTTTATGAGGCCCTAAAAGTTGTCAAGTTTATCAAGTCATAACCGCAAAACTCCAGATTGTATAAAGTGCTCTGTGAAGAAATGAACAGAGATCATAGCAAAAGTAATGCTTTTGTATACAGAGGTAAGGTGGCTATCTCATGGCAAAACTTACACAGATGTTTGAACTTAGACATGAAGTCCATTTTTTGTTTTTGTTTTTTTAAGATTTATTGTATTGTTTCTGACAGAGACATAGAGAGAAACAGAGAGACAGAGAGAAGGGGGAGGGCCCAGAGCAGTCTCCATAGTTGTATGTCATCAGTTTTATACATGGTTTTCTTCCACACAGGTGGGTGGAGGCTGTGCAGGGTGGGGACTGAGCTGGGGGACTCCCACGTGGGAGGCACACACCCTCAAGCCAGGGACCAAACCGGGGTTGAGAACCAACAGGGGGCCGAGAACCAAACTGGGGGCCTCTCTCATTGGAAGCACACCCCAGTTCATATGGGGGCCGGGATTAAATCTTTGGTCCCCAGGGCTGCAAAATGAGCACTTAAAACTGCTGAATCATCCTGGCTTCCCCAAGGTATTTTTTGAAGAGCATTGTTTTCCTTTTCAGGACAATGATTGGCTTCAAAGTCTTGCATATTTATCAGATACTTTTCTAGAAACAAACAAACTTAACTTAGGACTTCAAAACAGCTAGATCACTCTCTTCAAAATAACCAGCAAAACTGAGACAATGACTAAAAATACTGGACTTTGGAAAGCATGTTTTGAAAAGGTCAACTTTAAGTTTTTGAAACTATGCACAACTTCTTATCCAAAAGTGACTTGCCCCTATCCCAAACCATGAAAGAGAATATTGTAAGTCACTTGGAATGTCTTAGTATTCTTTTATAAGTACTTTCTTTAACATGGAAAATAAAACAACTGGATTGCATATCCTTTCAATGAAATATTATTCCAAGAAGCTAAACTATCAATCAATGAAAAAGAGCGGTTACTTAAACTTTTAACTAATTACTCTTTAAATTCTGATTTTAAAAGAAAGCATCTTAACTACCTTCTGGGTAGACATCAGTGAGTAATAAATTACAAACAGCTCAGTGAGAAGGCACTCAAATACCTCTTGCCATTTACTAATACTGAACTAGTAGAGAGAACTTTTTCTCCTAAACACCATCAGAAAAAAAAAATAAGCACAATAACAAATTTAATGGAAGTCCATAATTAAGACTATTACTTGCATCTTTTGAACCTGATTTCAAGAAATTAAGCCATCGAAGCAAGCTCAATGATCTCACTAATAATGCTTCAATTGGCTAGTAACCTGTACAATTATTAGACTTTTCAGATACACAAATAAATACTATTATTAAGAATAAATTAAAAGTTTGCTAACTACTTGATCATCATTATCAATATTTAACTGTGTTACAAATATTGTGAAATTAAATCTGTGGTTTGTGCTTGTTTAGTGTAGTAAGTTTTCTTTCTTATTACCTCATTTTCACTACTGTACCGTAAGATAGTCACTAAATGAAAGTGTCAGTATTTTAAAACAGCTGTTTTAAAAACGAGTATAATTTATAGAAATGGTTTAAAAGGGGTACACAAGTAGATAAAAGGTTGGGAACCACTGCTCTAGACATACTGTATTTTGCTCGTGTATAATGTGCACATTTTTTTGCCCAAATTTGTGAGGGAAAAATAAGGATGCACATTATACATGGATAGTACTAATTCTGTATCTATATCCATGTTTTTAATTATTTTATTTGTGGATATGAGTAAAAGTATAACTCTAGAGATCTATAATAAAAAATTAAAATATAGGATTTTTTTCCTAAAAGTTGAGGTCAAAACATGGATGTGCATTATATACCAGAGCACATTAGATGAGTACACAGCAAAATACAGTACATCTCAAATTCTCCTAAGGTTTTCCATTTCTTCATTCGAGTCCCTCTGCTTGGAATTTCTTTTTATTCCATCACTGTTATATTTTACATATATTTTGAGAGAAATGTCTATACTTTTTTTAGAAGCAAAGAATTTAACTGTACTTTATATTTTATTATATATATTATTGTGCTTTATTTATCGCAATCACAAGTGATTGGCTCATTGCACAAATTATCTATTTTATTTTTTTAACTTCATGAAATGATTGTAACTTTGCCAATTAACTAATATTTTCATTTGTGGGTTATAAATATGCTTAAAACTAGAAAAACTTGATTTGCATTTTCTCTAGGCTGCAAATATCGGAATCCTGATATGGACTGTTGTTTTCAACAGAGGTGAGACAAATTTATCCAGCAAGTGACATTTCTTATGACATGTTTTATGCCTAGCTTGTCACTGGTAATTGAAACAGAAGGTAGAGTGGTTTTAAACCTTGCTGATAGCATTATCACTTTACTGTGGTTTGTCAATTTTTGCTTCTTTTTCTGTTTCCAAACAGTGCATGGCGCAGATAAGAAACCAAAGTTTAGCTGGAAAAATAATGTGGATTAGTTAAGGTAGCAAGAGTGACAGAACAAAGATAGAACCTGTGATAGTAAAACCTGAAATTTTTAGGGACACTTTTCATCTTCTCTTCTTAAGTTTAGATATGTTGTGCACATTTTCCAAAGACAAGGACAAGTAGTTTTATATCTCTCGTTGTGTGCCTTTAGGTTCTATAAAGATGGCTATAGAAATTTCAAGTAGGTGCTAAGAAACCTTTTCCAAACAACTTAGCTACATATGCTTGATCTCTAAAATGTAACACAAACATTTACTAGAATACTTAATATAAGTTTATGACCAAAATCTCTATTTCCTAGAGTATTCCAGGTTCAGTATTATTTATTTTCATTAAAATACTCTATTAATATTATATATTTTAAATGTTTATTTCTTTCTCACATGTGTTTTACCTAAATTAGCAATTTATTTTATGTTTAAAATGATGGGTTTGAGATAAATTTTTTTGAGTTTCATGTAAGCTCGGGTCTTTTGAGAAGCAGCTTTTAATTTTATATATATATATATATATATATATATATATATATATAT
>PVKE010052967.1:0-10177 GCA_004027555.1 Craseonycteris thonglongyai
AGTTCAAGGTGTAGAAACTGGCTGGAAAAATCATGGCTACTGCTTTTGGGGATACGAAGTGTATCCTGCTGATTGATTACATGGATAAGGGTGTCATAATAACTGGAGAGTACTATTCCAGTCTGCTAAAATAGTTTTAAAAATCTGTGAAGGAAAGAAGAGGAAAATGGACCACGGGAGCAGGTGTGGGTGTGTGGGTGGTAGGGGTCAGGGTGTAGGTGCTGCTTTTGCACAACATTGTGACAATGCACAGGAGCAATGTTGTGTTGGCTACTCTTCGTAACTGTGGCTTCCAAACATTAAACCACCCTCCTTACAGACTAGACCTGGCTCCATCTGATTATCATTTGTTACCAAATATGAAAAAAAAGCTTTGAGAGAAGAAATTTATAGATGAGGAGGAGGTTAAAGCTGTGATTTGAGGGCAAAAACAAAACATTTTTTTGCAAACTTATTGGAAGATCTGAAAAGTGTATATAAAGTTAAGGGAGAATATATTGAAAAGGAAAAGTAATAGCTTTTTCCTTCTTCCCCTTCATTCTGTGAATTTTTTGACCACCCCTTGTATTTAGAATATCATGCCTTGAGTTCCTCATCAGCTATTTACCACTTAAACCTTCTTTGGGAGAATATTTTTTGAGAGCTCCAAACAACCAGCTTAAAGCCTCACATCGAAAGCAAATGTGCGGAATAATAGCTGTTCAGAAGTTAAGTCCCACTGATAATGTAGTCAATTATCCAGATTTTCCTAAATGACCAGATGGTGCAATGCTAACAAATACAGGCATACCCTGGAGATATTGTGGGTTCAGTTCCAGACCATCACACTAAAGCGATTGCAATAAAGTGAGTAGTAATCTTTTTCCTGGTGGAGGGTCTTGCCTTCAATTTGTAAAAAATGCAACATCTGTGAAGTGCAGTAAAGCAAAGCACAATAAAAGGAGGCACGTCTGTACCCAAGGCTTCTGATATTTGCACGTAAATGGCCAATAGCTGAGGACACACAGTCATCACAGGTCATAACACAACTCAAGACTATTGTAATGGCTACAATCATAAGAAACCAGCAACCTCTTGTTCATAGAACTAGGGTTGACTGTAGATATACATGGCTGTTTTGAGAAATACAGCTGGCTTAGGTTTCTTTAGTAGTTTATACTATCATTAGATCTTTTCTGATGTTTTTAGTCTTGTTTTAAATTTAATTGGCTGCACTTAAAGTGTCTGATCTTGAAGAACAATAGGGAAGTGTACATTAAAATGAGTGCAATCAAATAGAAATGGCTAAAAGTAACATTAAAAGGGGAAATTTTTAATATATTATCCCATTTAATGTACTGCACTCAGAATGTCAAAGCCAGAAAAAATGAATAGTAATTATGTAGTCATTTAAAAAATGTGTCTTCAAAGAATATTGAATAGGTTGGGCATATGATGCCATTATAATGAGTGAAAAAAGCAGCTTACAAAACTATTTTGGGACAAACACAAAGAAAAATTAAAACACTTGAAATTAACAACAACAAAAAAGATTAATAGTGATCATCCAGGTGGTAAGATTAAGTGTGATTTTAATTTTCTTTGTTGTTGTTTTTTTGTATATTCTATAATGGGCAACTTTTAATTTATGTCCACAGAATTTGTTATAAAGAAAAAAATTGTAGAATAAAAGCAAATTAAATTTTCTTTTAATATAATAAAAAAATTAAATTTTCTTTTCACAGAATAAAAATTTAAATGAGTGCAAAGGAAAAAATACTTTCAAGTCAGGAAAGAAGCTCCTGAGAAAGCATGGAAAACAGAGCAGGGAGGATTGTAAGTGGGTCACATATATATACAACTTTCTCTCCAAAGCACAGGAATTTTTCTTTTTACAACAGCTTCCAGCTTCTTCAGAACTGATTTCCTTTAATCTCAGGAAGGCAAGTTTCTGAACTAATCGCAAAGAACGATCACAATTTCTTCTGGTGAAACGGCCTAAGTGGCATTGCATTTGTGAGCGGTATTTGTTTCAAGATTGCTGACTGTTTAAGCTGATTTATGGGCCACTTTTTGGGTAGCTGTGCTGAGGTGGTATTAGGTGGCACTGCCACAGGCCTTCCTGGTTTTCCCGGTACACCAACGGGCACTCTGGCACACCTATGTCTGACTCTTCCATGATCTACACTATCACACTCTGTGGCTCCTGTCTCCTGGCCTCCAGACTTAACAGTCATTCCATGTTAACCTGTGGTCAGCTTCCTCCTTTTTTTTGCTCCCAGATAGTCGCTTATTCGGCTTCTTCAGATCCTCAGTTTTTATCCGGAGATCTGGGATGCTAACCACACAGTAACAATGCTCTGAGGTTGCCCCAAATGCTGATCTCCAAAAAGAAAAGTGCACCTCTCCTGTCTGGACATGCCAGCCACACCCACGGAGGCTGGCCTTTTATGTAAAGGCTGGGTTTGCAAACAAGAGCCTGAGATTGAGACAACTTCAAGGTTGGGTTTAGAGGACTGTGTTAGGCTCTTTTGGTTTGTTTCTAAGCCAAGATGAACAAAAGTGGCTATAATTGGGTGAATAATTTCTTTGAAAATAATATTATTTATTGTAGATTCTGTGTTCTAAGCATGATGAAAGTAACAAACGTTTCTTCCAAATATGATTTTCAAAAGAGATAATGAGTGTATATGCTTAGCCCATATCTAAGCACTCAATAAATGTTAACGCCTGTGGTCAGCTGAGCGCTGGGGCTTAGTTGGCAGCACTAGGCTATGTTTCCTCTTTGTTAGAGAATAATTGTGATTACAGCGGTGGTGCTTTTGTTTCCGGACTAGACATCTGTCTCAACTCCAAGGTTTTTAATATTATTCAGATTTTGAGCTTCTTACAAGGAACATTTTCCGTGGAGGACTGGGTCGTGGGGAAAGGAGGTCAGTGATACATAGCATGTCTCCTGTGACATTTTCTGCACCACCCCCTGTTTTGACTCCATGGAATGACTCACTGTACAACTACCTGTAAAATATTTCTCTTAATGAAGGGATGGGCTTAATTCAGCTGTCTTCTGAATGGCCAGTAGAATGTGGCCCATGACCCAGTAAAATGGACGTTTTGTTTCAACAACAATCCTCTTCCCCCCTCAGTAATTTATTCAACCTTTGTTTTCTGGAGACTTGGAGGTGAGCACAGTAGATAGGACCTGAGCACTGGAAAGATTGGAGGATGTCTATCTCTCTTGGAAAGAAGATACTCATCCCATTCTGTATTGGGTGAGGGGATTAACATGGTTAAGTTTGGCAAATTCCTTCATTAATAAGTCTGCTATCTAGATAGGCTGCCCAGATGTGCAGCTCCAGACAGGACAGAAAACAGTGGTACTGTCCCGGTTCACATGGTACGTGTGCTCAGCCTACTGACACCTTGAATTTAGCCCCATGAGACTAGGCTGACCAGACGTGCTATGTGAAATGGGACAGTACCATTGTTTTCTGTCCCATTTGAAAGGGGACATCTGGTCAGCCTAATCTAGCAGCGAAAAGCAAAATTCAAAGAGCCATACATCCTTGCACAGCTGCTTCTCAGAGCCTCTCTTCCAGGTCATGTGGAATTTGCTTGGGGGAGGCTCTTCCAACCCATTAGAAGTGGAGAAGTGATCAGACTGTCCCTCTCTTGGGTTCTCCCATTATATCATTTCTTGAAATTCATCTTTCCTCCCCATTTTCTCTTACAACATGGTATCTTCAAGTAATAGGATTAGGAACTTCCTTCCTCTTTTCCTCCCTCCTATGTAGTATTTGTTTTGTCTTTTTCTTTGAAGGAACACTTCTCATTCATTCATCATTCATTCATTCATTTATTCTTTATTTATTTATTTTGCGGATCCACTTTGTAGTAGCACCTTATTTCTAATAATTTGGAACAAAACCGTCTATCTCTTTTAAATCCCTTTATTTCTGTATCTCAGATATGCCCACCCATTGCTGAAAAAGGTATATGCAGGAGACTAGTAGATGGTTTCTTTTGGGAAGTTCTTCCCATTAGATTCTTTGCAAATTCCTAAGTTCCCTCTCATTGGAATAGGGTATTCTCCAGGGGAAAAATCAATTGAAATGGCATCATTATTACAATTAAAGTATTTTTGTTTTCACCAAAAGCCTACATTAGCCAATAGCTCAGAGTATTTGTGTGGTTACTTAAAAATCTTTAAGAACACCCATCTTTTCAATAACAACATGGAGTTTCTGTTCTCCTTAAATAAGGTGGTTTTATTATTTTTGGTTCAGAGGCAAGCACCCACCACTGAGCAGAACCTGGGTGGCATGGCTGTAATGGAGGTGGCCTTTTAGGTGTCTGCCTTCTTTATAAGAAAAGCAGAGATGTGAGGTTTGATAAACATAGGAGGAACATAGAAGAGGGGCGGGACTTATATTGTTTTCTAAATATAAAATCTGTATTAAAATCTGTCATGAACATAGAAGGAGATGATTCCATTCACAGAGAAAGCAGAGTGAAACCAGAAGAGTATGTAATTACAAGTGGTGCTAGACCTCTGAGTCAAAGCACATGTTAGCAGTTTCAGAAATCAAGGTGCTTCCCTGGAGTGCTGGATTCAAAGTAATCTTGTAACTGAATGGAGCTTCAGCCCACTTCATTCTTCAAGAGAGACCCACAGTCTCATCGATTGTAATTCATGGGTCCTGAGCCATGGTTCTTATACCTAAGTGTGCTTTAGAATCACCTATGGTGTTGATTAAACATACAGCTTCCAGGGTCCACTGCTGGAGACTCTTAATTCATCAGGGCTGTAGGAGGGTTCAGGAAGCTGTATTTATAATAATTACTCTGGCTGGCTCAGATCAATGGAATGAGCTATAAGAAACAATGATTTAGTGGTACTTGTGATTTACCTAGTTTTAATGGGGAAAGAAATATATGAGGAATAATTGGGACAGTGTTGGGACCGGCTGCCATAATCCCTTAGAAAAACCACTTAAAATTCAACCCATTCATCTGACTAAAGCTAGATTGTACATATCTTATAAATATATTCAACTAATGTTAGGTAAGTGCCCAAGGGTCTTATCCCAAGTATTACTGAAGCCCCTCTCCCTTTTTTAGTGACAGTTGAGTGATAGTTTTCTGGGAATTTTTAGAATCACAATGATTTTAGAAACTTTCTTATAGCAATAGCATTCAAAATTTGAATTGAGGCTTAGAAATGAATAGATTCATAGATTCCTACATCTCATTTTAATGAATATGTACTACGTTTTCACCATAAACTATGTCTTGGGCCACTATCTGAATTAAGAGCTGGCTTTGCCTTCATGTCTAGTAATAGGTCAGAAAGAAAATTCCCTTGCTAATTATAGAAAAATGAAATATAATTAATGTCATAATAGACGAACCTGCAAATAGTATGAGAAGTGAGATAAAGAACAAGTTTTTAGACCTGAGAGCCACCTTAGAGGCAATTCTCTAGGTTATAAAAAATTTGTTTCATGAAGAGAAAGTTGGGGCTAAGAATTAGGAAGACTTTAATTTTTCATTTGCATAAAAGTCCTTAAAAATATACATCATGCTTTCGGTTTCACCCACCTGAACTTTGTAAGTTATATTATGGGGTGTTTGTGCGTGTACACCCACATGTATATGTATGTGTTTTGGTATTCAAATGAAAGAAAACTGTAACTATTACTTTATTACATTGTTTTCTTTAATGGATTATTTTTACACAGTCCTTTGGACCTCTGAAATGTCTTGGTCACTGGGATTATCATACCCATCTTGTTTTAACTTGGTGGACTGTTTATATAGTTGGGTTGGTCAATGCACACATGGTCCCCTAAGACACGATTTTCCGGCTACTGGAGACCAGTCCTCTAGAGCCATGGAGTTAGAATCTGAGCTCTGATGCTGGGTTTTATTTCTGAAACCTCACTTCATGCAAATAAATGCATTTTGGCAAAGGTTTTGATAATATTTTGACCTGTGTCAAAAACAAACAAAATACCTAGGTACCTAGAACAAAACAACAATGAACAAAAACAAAGAAATACTTCTTTAGATCTCCCATTACTTGTAAGTGTCTAGTAGTGCTGGAAGCAGACAAAGGAAGATCCTTTTAACTGCATATTTTTACAGATAGCAAGCACCTCAATTGATTTCTGAGTAAGAAGGAGGCTCCCAGATCAAGGCTACACGAAGGAGAGAATCAGGGCTAGAAGGCTTCCTTCAGGGGCGAAATTGAAACAGTTATCGATTTTTAAATCTCTTTTCTGACAAGCTCTAATCTGGGACCCCGACAGAGAATAAAAGGTTTTAGTGGGTTATAATAGAGCCCTTGGCTATATTATTACTAATACACAGAGCAGATAAAATTTATAGTGAGTAAAATGGGCAGCTGCATGATTTTGCTTCATCTAAGTGTTAATGTTTAATTTGTGGCTTGAGGGCAGAGCAGAAATGAAATAAATGTTGATAATCTACCTCTCTAGGATCTCATTTCTTTAAATTCAATAGGGATCAGCTAGCTAGCTTGACCTCTCCACTCTCAAAATGAAGAAGGAGAGCTGCTAACTTGCTACATATTTTATGATAAATTTACAACTTCATTTTGAATAGTTAGACCAATCATGAACTATTTGGACGAACAGAATAGAACATCACAGTGTTCCATCCCTGAGTTGGGGATTTTGAACTGGCCCAGGAGTAAGGGGGCCTGGGTGCAAATTCCTGTGGTGTAGAGGTGGGGTTGGGGATTTAACACAAAGCTTTTGGTATTAGAAAGACTCAGCTTTAAATCATATCTGTTATTTTCTTGCTGGGTGAACTTGAAGTTACTTAGTTTTTATAGCTGCAGATTTCTTATCTATAAAATGGCAGGTAGAAGGTACTTGGAAAGTATTTGTTGTGGGTGAATATTTACATGTACCTCACTGAGTGGTTAAGAGAAAGGAATGAATTCACATGTAGTATTTAGGACAGTGTTCAGTTCATATGCAGCATATGCTTAATAAGAGGTAACTATTTTTCCTATTTCTAGCTGACAGTTTTGTACAAATCATGTAATCTGTCTGAATATCTCTTTCCTTTAGCTGAATTCTATATTTCATGGATTTGTTTTTTGTATGTATGTATTTATGAGAATAAATGAAAAGAATTTTATGAGGGGAAGCTGGGATGGCTCAACAGGTTAAGCACTCACTTTGCAATCTCGGGGACCAAGAATCGAATCTCGGCCCTGATCATGTGGACTTGTCTGCTGAACTGGGGTGTGCTTCCCATGTGGGAGGCCCCCAGTTTGGTTCTCTCCTTGGTTCGGCCCCTGGTTCGAGGGGGTGTGCCTTCCATGCGGGAGACCCCTAGCATGGCCCCCGCCCACCTGTGTGGAACAAAACCATGTCAAAAACTGATGACACACAACTATGGAGACTGCTCTGGGTCCACCCCCTTTTCTCCGTCTCTGTCTCTGTCAAGAGAAATAAAATAAATCTTAAAAAAAGAAGAAAAGAATTTTATGAAAGTTCCTCACTCATAGTAGGCCATCAATAGAGGAAAAAAGAATGGCAAATGGACTGTCCTTGGGGATCTGGGTTGTTCAGAGATTCTAAACATGGAATTTTAGATCACTAATCTTTGTGCAGTTCTTTAGTTATCACTACTTGAAAGCTGAGAAGCAATACAGAATAAGAAACCGTTCAAGATGCAGGACAAGGATTTGACCAAGGAAAGGAAAATCAAACATATTTGGGGAGAATAAGTGAAGCCACTCAGAGTGAGTGCATCAAGAAAGGCATTAAAGGCTCTGACTTAGTAACTTGGCAGGGCCTGGCAGAAGTTGCCTTCAGTCTAAAGGTGCCAAGTGAACGGGACCTCAAGGGGAAAGAAAATATCATTTATTCTTCTGGTAGCTTCTACAGTTTAATTAGGAGCACAAGTTGAGTACATAGCAGGCAACAAGTGAATGCTTGTTATCACACACTATTGGTTGCATACCCAGTGGCTCTTCTCCTTTTTGCCTTGTGATAGAAACCTGGTTTTGACCAAGAAACATGAAACCCAGTCCTGGAAAATGAGTCATGGTTGATCTAAATCAGATCTAAATTCTATTCTCTTTTCTCAGTGATTGATCTAGAAGTGGTCATGTGACACCATCCTGACCAATAAGACATTAAGAGGACATGTGTTGGCTATTTCTGGAAAATATTTATCTTCTGAAAAAATATAGATTCATCAGAAGAAAGCTTTCCCCATAAACTTTTCTTTTTTAGTTTTATCCTTGATTCCCTTACCTTACTATTTGGGACCCTGTTTGAAAAACTTGTAAGTGAGGCAGCTATTTTGTGACTATGAGAGGAAACAATCTAATGAGAATGGCAAAGCTCATGGAAGGAACTCATGTGCTTCATGATATCTTGAGCTATGAACCAACCCTGTGGCCAACAGACTTTTTATTAAGTAAATAACATGTATTCTTATGGTTTAAGTCACTATTATTCAAGTTTTTTGTTAACTGTAGGTTAACTCATCAATTATAATGATAACACTTAGAGTTCTTAATACATCCTGGAAACTTCTCAAGTGGTTCATGTGTATTGGTTTATTTAATCCTCACAGCAACCCTAAAAGTAGGTTGATGAGATGTACCATTTTAAATTGGACAAAAAATAGTGGTACTGTAGGAAGTTTCTAAGTTTAAAAACACTTACCGTATTTTCCGGCGTATGAGACGACCGGACGTATAAGATGACCCCTAATTTTACAGTTAAAACATAGGTTTAGGCCTATATTCGCTGTATAAGACTACCCCCCACTTCCGAGGCCGTAGTCTTATACAGCGAATATAGGCCTAAACCTATGTTTTAACTGTAAAATTAGGGGGTCGTCTTATACCCCGGAAAATACGGTAGAATAAGGCACACAATTAGCATTTAATGAATATTAGCTACCATTGTCTCATAGGCTAGATTTATGTCGCAATGCCCATTCCAATGACTAACAAAGGGAATGGCATGGTCATAATTATTTTAAGTTCACCTGGATTTTCTTCTGAACTAGTGAGCAGGGGGTGTAGGGTCATGTCCCCTGAGAAATAGATGGTCAGGGTTCTGTCAACAAGTTGGAGAATGGCTACTAGTCGAAAGCAAACAATGCCAACATTAATTTTGTTTAGTTCTACTGGAGAGAAGAACTTTTATGTAAAATGCTTTATTGATCTATGTATTTTGACTGTCTTAGGTCTATGGAAAACCAGTAAGACCAGTAGGAAATTGGAAGAGGTTCTATTGACTTAAGGTTCTGACCTATTCCCAAAAGGTGGGAGTAGCAGAGAGCGCAGAATTATACGTTCATGGTCAGAAGAGTAGCTCCTGTGAAAGGGAGTATGCCAATTCATATTCATAGATTAGGTTCCTGTGTTTTTTTGGTTTGGAACTACCAGTGCAAGTCTAAAGCAGGAGGGGGATAGAATACTCACATTCAAAATCCATATACTCGTAATATCTAGGGATTGCTCCTAAACTGGTTTAAGAAGTCAGAGCTAGATCGCAACCTCTTTTTCCCATACAATGACATACTCCCACCACAGCTGGCATTTTGCTCAAGTTGGGGCCCTGCTTTATTCTAGTTCTTCTTGCTGGGTCCAACAGCCATTCTTATTATCCCATTATTCAATACCTAATTCTTTTCATAGTTTCTTAGTTTAGTAGCAAGAAGAGGAAATTCTTTTACCTAGGGATGTTTGGCTACATGAAGGAGAAACCTACTCAAACTAGTTCAAGGAAATTGGTTGAAGGTTATTAATTTAAAAATGCAAATAAGAGGAAGCCAGGATGGCTTGGTGGGTTAAACGCTCACTTTGCAGCCCCGGGGACTGAGGATCGAATCCCGGTCCTGGCCCATGCAGACCCATATGCTGAACTGGGGAGTGCCCCCAGTTCAGTTCTCACTGGGGCGAGACCCTGGCCCAGTTCCTGCCCTGTGCAGCCCCGTGCGCACCTGTGGAATGAAACTATGTGGAAAAACCAATGATGTGCAACTATGGAGACTGTTCTGGGCCCTTCCCCTTCTCTCTGTCTCTGTATTTCTCTCTCTCCCTCTGTCAAAACAATAAAATCTTTAAAAAAAAATGCAAATAAGCTTTTTAAGGTCCAACTCTCACCAGGCCTCGGAAGAACTGGTTTGGGGAAGTGAT
>PVKE010052968.1:0-10156 GCA_004027555.1 Craseonycteris thonglongyai
GAAAATGCTAGGTAACAATGAATTAAACGTGTCATTATTTATTGAGACCCTGCAAGTGCTTCAAAAACAGTTTGAAGAGAGATTTCTGCAGTTTACAAATATCGAGCCAATTGTCTCCTTCTGTATCAATCCTTTTACTTGCCAAATAAATGTAATAGACCTAGCCGCATGTATTGCAGACCTTGTTCAGGGGAAAGCAGAACTAGAGTTAGAAATTTTGAAACTTAAGAACGATATTTTGTGAAAATCCTTAATATCAGAGGACTTATGGAACATAGTCGACAAAGAAAGGTTCCCATTTTTAAAAAAAACGGCATATAAAATCACATCGTTTTTTGGGTCAACATATTTATGCGAATATTTGTTTTCAAACATGAATTTAATAAAATCATGATATAGATCTCGACTTACCGATGAGCATCTTAATAATTGTTTGCTAACAGGGTTGTCGTCATACTCTCCTAATTACGAGGCACTGGCCAATGAAATGCAATGCCAAAGATCACACTGACAGATTGGCTTTTTTATGTTTTCTTTTATGTTTTTTTAAATGATTTTATTTTACATGTGTTTTTTATTTACTTTGTATTACGTTTTGTATATATGTGTGTATCAAAGATATGTATATATCTTTGTGTGTATATAATTTGTACAATAAATTTATTATTTTAAAATTATTTTTGTTTATTATTTTTTATTCTTGTTCAATAATAAATATCCTTAGAAATAGCTGGTGCCCGCCACCCTACCGATATTTTAGAATGCGCCCTAGGGTATAAGAAGGTTGGGAACCCCTGGTCTAGAGACTCTAGACCATTAAATTTCTAATAAATTTTATTGATTAGAAAATCATTCCTCTCTTCATAGTCACTTGTCTAACTCATTAAAATTAATGGACAGCATCAGATAAATGTGCTTGACACCTGAAACTGAGTCACTCTGGACCTTGAGAGATCGCCTATGTGCCATGAGTTTAGTGCAATTGAAAGGAAAGAGAACAGTGTTCTTTCCTTCCTTCTTTCCCTCTCTCAACAGACAGGAAGGGTCAACAAATGTACAGCTGCTAATCAACAGTGACAAAGCTCAGGGCAGTGTTTTGTGCTGAGCTGGAGAACATCTGCTAGTTCAATTACCAGGCAGTTATTCTTACACAAGCTATCCTTTGGAGGCCCCAAAGCACTCAGGAATTTGGAAACAGGGCTTCCCTGACCAAGAGCACTCAAGCAGAGAACAGGCCTTCCTGACAGGCTACCCCGCTCAGCTTCCTGGCTACACAAAAGAGAGGAAGAAAAGGCAATAGAAAAACACTAACAAAAATAATAAAACATCAAATGACCGTGTTGAAACAACATCATGATTTAAAGTTTGAGTTCATAAGAGATGGTTTAGTCCTGGCTGACATTTATCCTTTTCATATGCCAACTCTTGGCAAAGCCCTTTGGAAGCTTCTATAAGGTCTTTCTGCTTAGGTAGAGGGATGGGAGTGGGAGAAGAGAGTGGCTATTGCTGGAGCCCAGAGAAGTATAATACCTAGAAGACACAGCAGCCAGGACACTGTGATGTTACCATCAGAGAGTGTCACAAGGGCTTGGTCTCTCTTTAGGGCACTTGGGCTCGGCAGGGCCAGAGAAACGACATAACTCATTATTACATTCAGAGATGAGCTTGTGACCTTGACTTTATAGGCATCTTAACCCAGCCAGGATACTAACTAAAGCACTGCAATAACACATCCAAACTAGTATTTAAGATGAAAATAATGGATACGCAGAGGGGCTAACTTACTGTGCTGGAGAAATTCTCCTAGACAATTTTATACATGGCACTCTTTGAAGGAAATACAGGGTGTAATATTTGGATTCACAGAACTAATTGGCTAATATTCATATTACAAAGAGTTCTCTTCACAAAAAATCATCTGCCTGTCTTGTCATAAATAGCAATTTCTTTTAAAAATGTAAGTACCTTTCTAGGCATTCAACTACCAGCACTCTTTACTTTGCCTCATTGATCCCCAAATGAGAATCCTACATGGCTGCATCTGGGTGTTTAGTAAAAATAGATTCCTGAGCCCTTCCCCCAATCCTACTAATTAGAATCTTTGGAGATTGAAATTGTGAAATCTGTATTTTTAACAAGTATTCTGGGTGATTCTGAGTAAAGGGAGAATTGGAAATCAACTCTCTCACAATGTTGATTTCTAAAATGTTACATGATCTGATTAAAAAGAGGTTTAAAAGAAAAAGGCAAATAGATGAGGCTATACAATACCTTTTCATTTTACTTTAATTTTTAAAAATTTACCTAATCATGAAATACGTGAAATATATGGAAGAGTACAAAACATAGTAAGAGACCCTTGTGTAGCTATCAACACCATTCCTCATCCATCTCACTGACATGCTTCCACACCAATGGTGTATTGGTAAATCAACTCTATTCTTGTTTTATTTTTTGTTTTTATAACAGCACTTAAATAGCTTGAGATTATTTTATGATTTTGCTTACTTCATGTGATTTTTTTTTTAGACAGGCCATATTTCCCACTAGATCAAGAAAGCAGGAAAATATCTATCTTATTCATTCATCACTGTATTCTCAGCATTTAGCATAGTACCTGGCACATAGTAGGTACTCAACAAATACCTATTGAATGAATGAATAGGAATATGTTCATTCCAAGTGATCTATTTTATTGGGAGCAGGAAATAAAATAAACTTATAAAATAATGATGATAATAATAAACAGTAGGGGTTTTAATGGTTTTAGTTGGCAAAATTTAAGACTCCCAGAGTTTTAAAGTAGTTACAAGCTATTCTTAGTTTGTTGAGTGTTTTTATCATGAAAGAGAATTGAATTTTGTCAAGAGCTTTTTCAGCATCAAGTGATATGATTATGTGTTTTTTTCCTATGGTCTATTGCTCATATCATATTGATCAGTTTTTGTATGTTAAACCATTCTTGCATTCCAACAAACTTGAGTAGAGGGATATTACCACAACATAATAACAGCTATGGATGAAAACCCACAGCAAATATCATATTTATTGGCGAACACTGAAAGCTTTCCTTCTAAGATCAAAAACAGGGAAAAGATATCCCTTTTAACCACTTTTATTCAACATAGTACTGGAAGTTCTAGAAAGAGCAATTTAGCAAGAAAACGTAATAAGAGTCATCCAGGAAGCCGGGATGGCTCAGTGGGTTAAGCGCTCACTTTGCAGCACTGGGGACCGGGGATTGAATCCTGGCCTCGGCCCATGTGGACCCATGTGCTGAACTGGGAGTGCCCCCAGTTCAGTTCTCTCTCTCTCTCTCTCTCTCTCTCTCTCTCTCTCTCTCTCTATATATATATATATATATATATATATATATATATATATATATCTGTCAAAAAACAATTAAAAAAAAGAGACATCGAAATTGGAAAGTAAGAAGTAAGATTATCTCTCTTTGCCAGTGATACCATTTTATATGTAGAAAACCTTAAAGTTTACACATACACACACACACACACACACACACACACACACACCTCTAATAAGTGAAGTTAGCAAAGTAGCAGGATACAAAGTCAACACACAAAAATCAGTTGCATTTCTTTACATGAACCATGAACAATCTGAAAATAAAATTATATAAACAATTCCATTTACAACAGCATTACAAAAATAAAACTTAGAAATTAATTTAGCCAAGCAGGTGAGCAACTTGTACGATGAAAACTATTGTACAATATAAAGAAGACATAACCAATAGAAACACAACCCATGTTCATAATTTGAAAGGCTTAGTAATGTTAAAATGCCAATGGTTCCCCAAGTAACCTACAGATTAAATGACATCCCTATCAAAATCCCAATGACAATGCAACCTACCCCCTCTTCTCATGCTCTATCTACACTTGATGTCAGCATAGCTTTGGGCCTCTCTGAGCCCGTCTCTTATATCTACTAACAAACAGTATTCACCTCAGAGATTGCTAAATAATTAAGTGAAGCAATCTACTTTTTGAGTTACTAGGTGCTTTCTTTCTTTCTTTCTTTCTTTTTTTTAGGATTTATTTTATTGTTTTGAGAGGAGAGAGAGAAAAATAAAAGGGGGTGGGGAGAGGGCCCAGAGCAGTCTCCGTAGTTGTACATCATTAGTTGTGACATGATTTCATCCCACACAGGTGGATATGGGGTCACGCGGGGTGGGGCTTCCCTCCTGGGAGGCGAGAACCTTCACCACCAGCCTGGAGGTTACCAGCTGCACCGCAGTTCAGCATGTGGAGTTTGCAATGGCAGGGCCAGAAATCAAACTCCAGACCTCAAGGTTGCAAGGCAAGCGCTCAACCTGCTGAGCTAGCCCAGCCTCCTAAGTTACTAGGTTCTTGATTTCCAGTCCACTGCTTTTTCTACCACACTAGTCAGCCTCTCTAAATATGTACTTCTCGATCTTGTGTGTGCATTAGTCATCATTTACTTTTTCAATTATTATCCCTGTATATGTTGGCTTTTTTATTTATAGTTTTTTACAAAATTGAGATGCATGTCACATAACATACAATTCACCGTTTTAAAATGCATGCCTCAGTGGTTTTTAGTATATTCCCCATGGTGTGCAGCTACCATCACTTTCAATTCTAGAGTATTTCCATCATCCCCAAAAGAAACCCTGTACCTATTAGCAATTACTCCCCATTCTCCCCTTCCCCTACTCTCTACCAATAACTAATCGACTTTCTGCCTATGAATTTGCCTACTTGGGACTTTTCATATAAATGGAATCATATGACATGCAGTCTTTTCTCTCTGGTCTCATTCACTTAGCATAACGTTTTCAAGGTTCACTCATGGTGTAACATGCATCAGTGCTTCATTTCTTCTTATAACTACATACCTGAGCTTTTTAAAGTAGATTTTAGACTGAGAGAAAAGTAAGAGTCTTTGCCTGTGAAGTCTGAAGATTTTTCTTGGAGGTAGAACTTTGGGATACCTTCTCTGGGAAGCATGCAGCCCTTTTCTGGGAGGCAATTTCACTGTACACACCTCACCATGTGGATCTAATTTTCTACTTCTCTGTACATATTTTCTTTCCTGTATTCAGGCTGAGAGGCCCCCTCAGTAGGGATCATGCTTTCAAAATCAGCCAGGATATTATAATCACCTTGTCCAGTCTTTAGCAGCAATGTAACCCAGAGGTGCAATAAGGAAAGTGGGGGTCTTGCAATTAATCCCTTTGCTTTGATGTAAGATATCACAGAGAACAAATTCTGCTAGAGGCTCTGCTAATTGTAACTGAATGTAGCCCAGAATTACCAAAGCCCACTCTTCTCAAGCACAGATCACCTTGTAGCTGCTGCACACACAGCTTAGAATCTGAGGTAAACCAGACCCGTTTAAGCTACAGCTAAATATAATCCACTGCTCTGTCTCAGTTTGCAGGCTAGTAGGGGGTGGAGTGAAGTAAGAAGAGTGGGCTGCCATTGTTCTTTTTCAGCAGGAAATCGCTGTGTTTTCTTGTATTATAAAAAAATCTCCCAAATGTGAAGCTTCCATAACTGGGAAAGCAATGGCCTCCTTGGATCCATTCCAGATGCATTTGTTACCCATCACAATGTAAAAGGGGGAAGATGGCTTCATTTCCTTTTAAGTTCAAATCTCTTTTAACAGGTTATATTTGTCAATCAGAATTTTTGGATTTTGTGATATCTTTTTAAAATATTTATTACATTTAGAAATTCCTTTGCTAGCTGATTTTCAAATTTCTTCCTTGGAGTACGGTAGGTTCAATGTTTAGAAACCAGGAGATTTTTCCTCATCCAAGTTCATGAGTAATTTGGCGTATTTTCTTAGAGAATCTAGGTAGGATTTAATTGCATTTGAGAGTTTGAGATAGGGAGGAAGGAGATGAGTAGTCATTACTTGATGGCATGATACAATGGGAAAGGTCGGCATTATTTTTCTCTAAAACATGAGATTCTACTTATGGTTCTTATATGAACACGGACTAAGTAGAGCATGCCATGTAGCATTTTTCAGCTTCAAGAATTTGTTGTGGGGGAAGCAGGGATGGCTCTGAGGGTTGAGCACTTGCTTTGCAGCCCTGGGGTCCGAGGATCGAGTCCTGGCCAGGCTTGTGTGGACCCATATGCTGAACTCGGGTGCGCCCCCAATTTAGTTCTTGCCAGGGCCCATGTGGGAGGCTCCCGGCCCAGTTCCTGCCCTGTGCAGCCCTGCACCCGCCTGTGGTGTGAAACTACATGGAAAACTAATGCTGTCAACTATGGAGACTGCCCTGGGCCCTTCCCTTTCTCTCTCTCTCTCTCTGACTGTCTCTCTCTCTCTCTCTCTCTCTCTCTCTCTCTCTCTCTCTCTCTCTCTGTCTCTGTCTCTGTCATAATTAATTAATTAATTTAAAAAAATTGTTGTGAAGAGATCACGAAGGCATATATCTTGCAAGCCATCACAGCACATGTTTGACTTGACACACCCATGTGCCCTTCCCATTGTCTCTTGACTATCTCCAATTGTTAAATACTCACTTTCTCAGCATCCTTTGCATCTAGGAAAGGCCATGCAACACAGTTACACATACAAAGCCTTTGCTATTCTGACAAAAGGGTAAAATGTTACCACTGTAACCTGCTTTTCTACTCTTCCTTCCTTTAAAGTGGTGTGTGATGCTTGGAGCTACTGCAGCCTTTTTACATTATGTCACTGAGCTGATGAATCAACACCATTAATTGGCTAATTCCAACCTTCAGATTATGTAAGAAATATAAACGCATTTGTTGAAGTCACGTTTAGTACAATTTTTGCTACTTGAATACACTTCTAATTAATACCAACAATTTAGGGAATGAACTTTATTACATAACCATTCTCTGCTTTATTAATATTTACTCTAATACTTGTATCTAAATATCCACCACTTCCCTGTCTTTCTCTCTCCTGCATATTTCAGCTACCTAAAGCCTATGTTTATTATCCCTGCAGGTTCTTTTTATGAAAACCTCATAGACGTTTAAGTTTAAAATTGGAGGGGTGGGGGAGATTTACATATCCATTTTGAAAGAAATATATTCATGAGCAGTTTCATTTTCAAAATCTAGTGTATGGCACTCCATTTAGATAAAAGTGTTTCCTGGGGCATTTGCAACCCACACATGGCAGACTTGTTGGTGAAGGAGACTGAGAAAGGGAAACTGTGACTGTGTACGTACAAAGCTGTCTGATAGACCTGTTTTGCCTGAAGACAATACTTGTAGAAAGCCACAACCTTTAGCATCCTTAAATGCCAACTGCAGAGTGTAAAATAACCAGAGGAGGAAAAATGGGGGCCTGATTATTGATCTTTGTTACTGTAATATACCTTAAGTTCTAAAGAAAGAAAGAAAGAAAGAAAGAAAAAAGAAATCTCTACTTTTAATCATTTTTCAATGAACATGTGCCTGTGGTCTGTTTTGAGAGTTTGGGTAGCTGCTATATTGCTTTGTTTTTTTGTTTGTGTGTTTTTTATTTTGTTAAGGATGTTGTCCATTGTATCATGTAGTTTCCTGTTTATTCAGACCTTTGGCAGAATTTTTCTTTCTGATCATAGAACCAAGAATATTTATAGCTAAGCAAAAGGTTTATTTTTATATCATGAATATTGTAGCTGCTAATAGGATGATGGTTTTTGTTATATTGGATGGTTTTTACAAAAAAAGAAATTACCTAAAAAGGTGCACAAGTTTCCATAGCATTAGTTGCTATCAGGAAAGAGTTGAGTTCATTATGTCAGATTTTTATGCAGTGACCAAAATTGATACTGGACAATAATAACACCCAATACTTCCATTTGATGTTCCCTAGCATTGACTCAAGATATGCAGTATTCACTAACATTATATAAATTTTTAAATTTTTATTTATTTCTATCACCAAGTTTAGGAATGTTTGTTATAATAACAATAAATAGAAGTTAGTGGGTATTTTAATTAAACTAACAAACAAATCTAAAAATATATTATTGCTTTAATATCACAATTGAAGTGTTTTTTTTCACTCAAGTGAAGTCCAAAATGGATGTTCCTGATCAACAGAGAGCTCTCCACCAACCCAGACATTTTTCAGCTTACGGCTCCACCATCTTCAATACACAGCTTCTAAGACTACCCCAACGCTCTGCATCAAGCCTGCATAAGAGGAAAGACCACGGATCATGAAGTCTGGGGAGGTTTTATGGACCAGGCTACTCATATTTCATTGGCCAAAAGTTGGCCACAAAGCCACTCCTAACTTCGACGGAAGCTGGGAAATGAAATCTAGCTCTGTATCCAGGAAGAAGGAGAAAACAGGGTAGTTGAAGACCTAGCCAGTCTCTGTCACAATGAAACAGACAATGAAGTGAAAGATACAAATATTTCTATAACCTAAAGAGAAATGGAAAATTCAGTTAACTCTAATCACTTGGTGAAAAGATAGGCTACACCCCAAGGAGATTGCAGAAAATTCTGTCCACCCAAATCATGTGTTAAATAGTAAAAGAGGCTATGATAAAAATAGGATAGGCTGACATTTGAAAGGCATTCTGGAGACAGGATGGCACACTGCTCCTCTCATGACACCCTAAGCAGAAACAATCCAACTCTAAAGAGCAGCCCAGTGTGTAAACCCGTTGCTCAGATAGAATTGTTCTGGAAAACGTCCCAGTTTTATATATCTTACTGATAATCTGTATTGCAGTTCCAAAGAACTCCAGCCTGCCTGAAACGCCTTCCTGCCCCATTTGACTGGTTAGAGTGACTCTGCTTCCATGGAAATGGTGTGGGAAAGTATGCAGATGGTGGAGCCAATCAAATGCTTACTTTTTTGTTAAGTTTTAAAAGTAAGTTTTATAACCATTGTGATGATCCGCTTGTGTCTGTTATTGAAGGAGTTGGAAAGGTTTAAGAGAAGCTAACAAATCAGCCTGTGACTTCATTTTGAAATGATAAATTGGTATTTGATTTCACTGAATATGTTCATAAATAGTATTTGAATTTTTAAAAGAACCCAATGTACTACATACTTGCATATGTATGTTAGTTTTACTAGGTTTATAAGAGTTAACTGAGATGTAGAAAGATTTTTCTTGCTAAGTTCATAATGTTGCCCCGTCAGGCATTTGAAATGACTCAGAAAATCAAATATATTAAATTTGTAAGGGTATTTTTAAAGTATTTTAGGAAATTAATTAGAGTAAAGGTGATCAATTGTTTGAGAAAATATAATCTTTTTAAATTTATCAGTTAATAAACAACAAAAGGCAATTGTTTTCATTTTTATATAAAAATTGCTGTTTTTTAAAGATTTATTTTATTGTTTTTGACAGAGAGAAAGACAGAGACAGAGAGAGACAGAGAGGGGGAGGGCCCAGAGCAGTCTCCATAGTTGTACATCATGAGTTTTCAACATGGTGTCATTCCACACAAGTGGGTGGGGGCCGTGCAGGGCAGGGACTGGGCTGGGGGTCTCCTGCATGGGAGGCACACCCCCTTGAGCTGGGGGCTGAACCAGGGGCCTCCCACAAGGGAAGCTCACCTCAGCAAGAACCAAACTGGGGTCACACACCAGTTCGGCATATTGGTCTGTACAAGCTGGGGCTGGGACCAGGACGCAATCCTTGGACCCCAGGGCTATAAATTGAGTGTGCAACCCGCTGAGCCATCCCAGCTTCCCCTAAAAATCACTATTTTTACAAATAGAATAAGAAGATTTATAGGTTATATTTTAAGACTTTAAAAAATTAAAATAAAATGCTCAACTTTAACAAATTAAATATTAATTAACTAAAACAGACATCCTTCTTAGTTAAATACTCAATTGAGTGTGTCCATAGGTCTCTGTGTCTTTGTTACTTTCAGTTTTATATTCCACCTATAAGTGAGGTCATGTGTTTCCGGATTCTTTCAGTCTGACTTATTTTGCTTAATAAGATGGTCTCTAGGTCCATCCATGTTGCCAGAAATGACTGTATTTCATCATTTCTTATCGCTGAGCAGTATTCCATTGTGTAAATGTTCCACATCTTCTTTATCCAGTCATCTATCAAAGGGCATTTTGGTTGTTTCCATGTTCTGGCCACTCTATGGACACACTCAATAACTTGGTGATTGCCTGAGGGAAGGGGAGGAGGGGGGAGGGA
>PVKE010052969.1:0-10178 GCA_004027555.1 Craseonycteris thonglongyai
CATGGCCAGACACAAGCAGCAGATTATCCTTTTACAGAAGAAGAATATATACTGGGGAATGGGGAGAATCCAAAAAGGAGGAGACTTAACAGAAAAGAAGCCTCAGACCCACTCCAGTTTTAGAGCTCACATTTAGGCAAAACAACAGAATCTTCCTAAAACCTCGATAGGCCCCTTTCACAATAATTTACAGCCTATATTTCTAGCAAAATAAAAACCAAATTTCTTACCTAGTATCCAATGCCCTTCACTCCCTACCTTGAAGCACATCTCCCACTATAGGACCCTGCCAAGGGAATCCAACCTGATCTGTTCATCACCACCAGAACTCTCTGAGGAGCTTCTTATCTTCTAGCTTTTGCCAGTGTCTAAACTTTCCCTCTCAGACCACCCAGGTCCATGCCAACCTTTCACATTGACACCTTGCAATCTTCCCGAGAATAATGGGAATTACTCCTTGCATTCACTCCAACTATAATTACTAAATATCTCCCTTTACTGAGTACTGACCATGTGCCAGGCATATCATGTTTTTAATTAATCTTCTCAATGATGCACTGTTATCACCCCCATTTTGCAATCAGAGAAACTAAGGCACAGAGAGGTGATATCAGTTGCCGAAGGTCACTCAGCTAACAATTGGCTGAGCAGAGATTCAAACCTAGCTCTGATAGGCCTCATGTGAGATGCTCTTCACTAGCCTATGCATTGTCCCTAGAGTCTTCCTTGAGACACCAGCCCTCCAAACTCCCTTGTTCCTCTGAACTCTGAAGCACGTGGGGTTTGCCACTCTTGGAGTTCACAATACTTTGGCTACTGATAGAAATTACTAATAGTAATAATAACAAACATTTCAATAGTCCTGGTGGTAGGCATGCTTTTAATTCCTTGACATAAGGCTACAGTACACTTAATCCTGCAAGCAACCCTATTAGTATTGTAATACACAATGTACAGGCGAGGCAGGAGAAGCACAGAGGTGAAGACACTTGTCAAGGCCCCACAACTATTAAGTGGTCTTGAAGGGATTTCAACTTAGATAGCCTGGCTCCCATGTTGTCTTCCTAGTCACTGCATTACACTATCGCTTGGATACCTCTGTATTTTTATAGATAAGAAATTGAGGTTCAGAAATGTTAAGTAACTTGCCTGAGGTCACACCAGCCAATAAGAAGCAGATCTGGGATTGGAATCCAAACTGTCTGGCTCTAGAGTTCTTGATCTTAATCACTACACTATAGCCCCTACTGAGCAATAAGCTCTCTTGGGTCTCCCCAGCTATAGTGTTTACTACAGAGGGTACCAAAAATGTATATACATTTTAAGGAAAAAAATATATTCAAATTGTAATACTCATTCTACAACAATAACAAATGATAAATACAAGTCACATTTGACCCCTGCAATTATAAGAGGTGCTCAAAGTGGTTACCATCAGCATTCAGACATTTCTGATTATGGTGAACTACTGCGTAAGCAATGTTGACCAGTATCCACTTGTATTGCTGCACATGCCATTTCAATTTACCATGCATCTCAGATATATCACAAATGCATGCAATTGTTAGGCATGTTGGAGGTTCTGTTGCATACTCATGCCTCCACTGTTATATTTCCACAAGGTTCTCAAGTTTCAAATACCACTTCAAAATTATCTT
Organism: Craseonycteris thonglongyai; assembly: GCA_004027555.1. Taxonomy (NCBI): domain Eukaryota; kingdom Metazoa; phylum Chordata; class Mammalia; order Chiroptera; family Craseonycteridae; genus Craseonycteris; species Craseonycteris thonglongyai. The sequence continues at coordinate 1,659 of PVKE010052969.1, forward strand.
GTGCTTCTCCAGCAACAACCATGCTTCTGCCATTTTCTTTGACTGTCCTGACTCTCACATGTGACATTAGAATTCACATGATTAACTCCATCTTTTGAGCACACAGCATACTACACATTGCTACTGTTATTCAATTTAACTTCAAAAAGCAGTACATAGATAATGTCTCTTAAAATGTCTATCCATTTTTTGGGCACCCTGGCATACAACACCAACCCAAACAAGCAGGTTCTAGTCAAAGAAAAAGCATTTCTAGTTTTCAGGATACATTGCTACAGGTGGCCAGGAGGTTCCTCTCCAGGAGGTCCACCTGGACCCTGTCTTCAGTTACTTCAGAATATGTCCCAAAGACAGTTAAACAGCCTGAGCTTCCCAGCCCTCCAGGCCCTGTGAGTGGTGGGCCAGCTGGAAGACCTGAGCCACTGCCTCCCACAGCCCAGACTGAAGTCAGACCCAAACTGATAGGCAGGTTCACTACTACAATACAGATGAGTAACGAAGGCAGAGGAGGCAGGGAGTGACAAGTGTATTACTCATTTTTAAGCCACAAATGTACCATTATAACCTTACTCACTAATAATTTCAGGTGGCACTCTTCTGACAAATAAGGATGACTCTTTGCATGTAATTGTGTCATTTTATAGTAGAGAGTAGAACGGGAAGAAGCATATAATCATTTATTGTTGTTCTTACTTCCCCTAAGGGCTTCTAATGTTACAACTATGACATCGCTATAATTTATTGTGTTTCCTTCTAGTCCTCATCCATAGAGCCTGTCACAGAATGAGTTACCAATTTTCATGCTCCATGAAAAGATTGAACAGGATTTTAAATGTTTAGGGCATTTTCGTAAAAGCAACATCTCTGCACTGCTTGTAAAATAGGCAATGATATGAGGTAAAAGAAAGCATGTATGCCTATATTTTCAGAAACTTGAATTGCAAAAGTGGCCCCCTCACTACCAGTGTTATCATGAGCAAGGCAATTAGCAATCTAAGCCTATTTTAATGGTAGCCAAAATTTGTTTGAATCAAGTGTCATGAGACATGCAGACACAGAAGTGGCTGTCATGATAAAAGAAGTCTATGCTAGTATTCACCATCCCCTAGAAGCAGGAGGCATGCTGCATATGAGTATATCGTGTGGACCTGCATGGGGACGCCCTGGGGCAGGTCAGGAACAGAGTGAGTGAGAGGAAAATGTGAACAAGAACTGATTTTGTTGTTTCCATGGGAGGGAACAGGTACCACAAGGTAAGCACACTTAGGACTGTCTAGTTTTAATGATTACAGTGGGTTCTGAAACATAGAGCCTGTTTATAGCTTTCTGGTACCTGGCCCTAGGGTGAGTAAGGCAGGTAGATAGTAGCTCAGTGTGAGCCCCTATAAATGAGGTGGTTGGGGCTGTGGGCTCTGGATTTGTTGGTTTGCAGTAGAAGGATGCACTAGAAGGCAATTTGTTTATTATATCTAGGAAGTGGCTACCCTGGGTGGGGCAATCTCTCCAGGGTCAGCAAGGCCCCAAGATATGAAAGCACCAGAATACAGACAATAAAAGGCATGGTTAACACAAGGCCTCAGTCCCCATCTCTATACTAGGGAAGAGCAATCATTGAGTGCAGTCGCTGTGAGGAGTCAATACCATATTAAGTGCCAGCTAGCTGCTCTGTGATTTTTCAAAGCTGCATACAATTTGAGATCATGGGTAGAAATCACAGGAAGGCAGATTTTGATTCCAGAACCTGCTCCAAGCATTTTTTTTTTATCCCTACTACTCCACAAGCACCATGCTTGTCACAATCAATAATGCTCTTCACATTGCTACATCTAAAAGTCAATTCTCAGTGACAATTGAGTCAATTCTGTATGTGGCTTCTATGACCAGCACAATGGACTCTCCAGTAACCAGAACTTAAGCAACCAGCAAAATCTCAAGGAAACGGCTGGTTGCTTGAGAATGCCAGTTGTTGAGTTCCAGTTAATGGAGAATCTACTTACATTTATCTGGCATCTACCAATCCCCATGGGTGCTGGTTAACTGAGTCTACTGCACTTTCTTAATTCACATTCTTCCTGTTTGGATACTCCAAACTCCTCTAAAGAATCTTTAGATAAATAATATGTTCCTCCAAACTAACATGTTTAAATTTGAATTTTTGATGACACTCATCCAAACCTTTTCTCTCGCAGTCTTTTTCGTCTTAGCATAGGAGCCTACCATTCACTTAATCCTTCAGACCAAAATTCTTTTTCTAAAGATTATATTGTTTTTAACAGAAACAGAGACAGAGAGAAGAAGGAGGTCCCAGAGCAGTCTCCATACTTGTACATCATTAATTTTCAACATGGTTTCGTTCCACACAGGTGGGGGGGGAGGGCAGGGGGTTGGGTGCAGCTGCACAGTGCCATGAAATGGGCAGGAGCCTCCTGCATGGAAGACATACCACCTTGAGCCAGGGGCCAAACTGGGTGCCTTCCACATGAGAAGCTCACACCAGCGAGAACCAAAATGTGGGCCACATCCCAGTTCAGCATATGGGTCAGCACAGGCAGGGATTTGATCCTCGGACCCCAGGGCTGCAAAGGGAGTGCTTAACCCACTGAGCCATCCCGGCCTCCCCCCATATTCTTAACTCTCCTCTTTCACACATCCATATCCAACCAGACAGCAAATGCTGTCAGTTCTATCTTCAAAAATATATCGTGGGGAAGCCGGGATGGCTCAGTGGGTTAAGCGCTCACTTTGAAGAGTCAAGGACCCAGGATCGAATCCCGGCCCCGGCCCGTGCGGACCCATGTGCTGAACTGGGGAACTCTCCCAGTTCAGTTCTCTCTGTCTCTGTCTCTGTATCTCTCTCTCTCTCTCTCTCTCTCTCTCTCTCTCTCTCTCTCTCTCTCTCTGTCTCAAAAACAATAAAAAATATATATACATATATCGCCTAGGTGGTGAGCACACAATGCAATACATAGACAATGTAATGTAGAATTGTACACCTGGAGCCAATGTAATTGTTACCAACCAATGTCACCCCAATCAATTTAAATATATATAGCAGGAATTCTCAACCTTGACACTATTAATATTTTGAACCAGATCATTCTTTGTTGTGGGGGCTGCTCTGAGCATTGTAGGGATATGTAGCTGCATCCATGGCCTCTACCTACTAGATGCCAATAGCAACACTCCCCAAGTTGTGGCAATCAAAATTGTCTCCCAGACATTGCCAGATGTTTTGGGGGGGGAATTGCCCCATGAAAACCACTACCCTAAACAAATCACTACTCACCCTCTCTACCTAAATTCAAGCCACCATCAGGTTTCATGTGGATGGGGCAACAGCAGTCCTGCCCCACCCTCCTTCATAACATTCACTCCCAAAAGAGCAGGCATGGGACTTTTTTAAATTAAGTCAGATAATGTCACTTCCCTGCTCAAAACCCCTTAGGGCTTCCTCCCCCTTTTTTTTTATCCTGGTGTGCTTAGCATGACTGGCACAGTCCTACATGATCTGGCCCCTGCCCACCTCTCAAACCTGATCTCCTGGCACTCTACCCTTGCATCTCCTCCCCCCATGACAGCCCCTTGCTGGTTCTCAAGCACAACAAGCAGATCCCGAACACACCCCCTCCGTACCTACCCTTCTCACGCAATGTTCTTCCCCAGTGTATCAGATGGCTCCTCACTATGTGGAGGTCTGAGCTTAAATGTCACCTCCTTGGTGTGGCCTTTTCTAACTAAAACAGCACTCATCGTTAGTCTCTTCTTTTTTGCCTTCAAGGCATTTATTACCACCTGATATTAGACACTTTTTAAAAAAGATTTATGTTATTGTTTTTGACAGAGAGAGACAGAGAGAAGGGGGAGGGCCCAGAGCAGTCCCCATAGTTGTATGTCATTAGTTTTCATCATGGTTTCATTCCACACAGGTGGGTGGGGACTGCACAGGGCAGGAGCTGGGCTGGGGGCCTCCTGCATGGGAGGCACACCCCCTCGAGCCAGGGGTTGTGCCAGGGGGATGAGAACCAAACTGGGGGACTCCCACATGGGAAGCACACCCCAGTTCAGCATGTGGGCCTGAACAGGCTGGGGCCAGGATTTGGTCCCCAGTCCCTGGGCTTTCAAAGTGTACACTTAACCCACTGAGCCATCCTGGCTTCCCCTAGACACTTGTTTACTACCTGTATTCCCTATTAGAATGGCAGTGCCATGAATCCAGGCACTCTGTCTTGTCTACCACAGCTGCCCCAACATTCAGAATGTCACTCAGCACAGACTGGGTGCTGAATAAAAATGTGTCGAATGCATGTGGTCTAAGGCCTAATATTAAGTCCCAATATCATATGCTGCTTTGACATGTGGCATATTGGGAAGGCCTTGAATGGCCTCAAAAGTTCCCCTTCCCACTCTGCTTCTGTTCGTAAGGTCCCCTGGCCCAAAATATTCTTTATCAAAACGATTAGACTTAGTTCTTATTTCTACGTGGGTAGTGAGTTTCAGTTCCCTGCCAGCCCAGAACATTACTCAAAAAGACAAGAGCATCCTCCCAGGGAACCAGAACAGCAAACTCTCTTGATAAAACAAAGCCTGTGTTACACAGTTCCGAGCTCTGCTTACCAGTACAACTGTTGGGTAGCTCTATATAGAATAGGGCATCCTGCTGCCCTGGGCTGTGAGTTTTTGTGACTAACAAACTGCTGTCAATCTCATCTTTCCAGTGGAAAATGTTGTGCATTGGGCCATCCCCATAACCCTAGGGCACAAATCTCTACCTCACCAACAGGGTAAATAGGAGATGATTAAACCAATGTATGAGCAAACACAGAAATCTTTTTACACACAAAGTCTATCACATGAGAGTTTAGCTATTACTGCTCTCTGAGTTTTTTCTTCTCCAGGATAAACATCACCAGGCCCTCTCCCTTCAGTGCCCCCACAGGCCTTGACTCCCAGAGTCTCTACACTCTTATAGCATTCTGGGTGTCCACATCATATACGCCTTGCAGTGCAGGGCTCACCACTAAGCACAGGCACTTCCTTCCACAAGTGGCTGACCGCTGAAACGAAAGCATCACAAGCTCCGTAGTTAAACACAATTCCCAGGGTCCAAACAGAGCTCTGCAGCTTCTGCTCTGAGTCACCCTGACCAGTTCTCTTCACTGCCTGGAGACTCAGTTCCTCAGCTAGAAAAGGGGAAGAACCATAGCAAGACACTTGCAAGGTTTTCTTGAGGCTCCACCAAGAGCGTGTGTGTATGGAGCCGCGCCTGGACTTTGTCCTCATGAAGCACTTCCTGTTATTACCACCATCAAGTCAGAAAAGACAAATGGTCCACAGCGTGCACCAGGGCTGTGGGTAAGGGCCGGCTGAGCATGGGCTGGTGATGCACACAGCCAGCCAGGATTCCTCATGCAACTCTCTTAACATATCTCCTTTGGGGAGAGGATGCTACTGCTAAGTCCCATCCCAGCTGCATGGGTTCTGGACACATTCTCAGGCTCCAACTCCCAAATCCAACAATCAAAAGCACATAATAGGGGTTTTATGCTTCTGTCCATGAGACAAAAAAAAAATCCTTTTATCTACTTATTTATTTTTAATTATGAGGGCACTGTGGTTATGACATGGAACAAGGACTTAACCAAATGAAATCCATTACAGAAGCTAGGAGGTGAGGGTTGGGGTGGGAAATGTCATAGAAATAGAAATTGGTAAACATCCGACTTCAGGGGTATTTTTAAGTCTCCTTAGAAACAGCCTCCTTAGGGAAATATTCATATTTAGGACTGATTATTTCAAGTCTTCAATGTGATCCAGAAAAAAAATGAAAACAAAAACAAAAGAAACAAGCACTGTTGTCATTAAAACCAATAAAACCTTTAGACAAGAGAAAGATGTTCAGTTCTTTATTCAGCTTGCAAAATTATGGATTTTGTGACGGTGTACCTGCCATTCATTTCAAAAATAATTAGTTACAAATGAAAACTATTTTTCCCTTTGGGTAAGCTCCAATATAATCTGGAAGAGTTCCTATGTTTATGGCGTGGTTCCATAGAGTTGAATGTCTTAGTTTTTATGAGCAGTAAGTTACATCAATTAAAACAAATAGAGCAAAAGACTTTGATTCCGATTGTATTACAAACAGCACTTAAACGGTCCATAGCCCTTAACTGAATCCTAGGTAAATCAATGAAGGAAATGTGAGCTAGGCATTTGCTTAGTGCCAGGTTCTGTGTTAGGGGAGATGTTTGAATGAACATGTGTGGCTGACAGGCCCACAGCTGCTGCAGGATCAAGGCCTTGGAAAGGGGTAGTTCAGTGCGTTGCAAGGTGAAGGGTAGAGGTCACCAATAGGTCCAAGTGCCAGCACTGGTCCGAGCTCCAGTCCCTGGCCACCTCCCTCAACTCATCCACATGCCACATTCCACATGCACCTCTGGCCTCCGCTGCTCATGTCTGCATAGCTTTATGCTATTCACATGAGGTGCTTAACAGATAGGCAACTGGTTGGCCTCCAGGAAGTCACTTCACCCCATGATCCTCCGATTCCTCTTACCTCAAACAGGGACAATATATGCACCTACACTTTATGTGGCAGGGTATACTTAGACAGTCAGCTCTGACAGCTTCTGCACTAAAAGGCAGAGTTCAGTAGTTGGTATTGACTCTATGGCCCATAAAACCTAACATATTTACTCTCTGGCCCTTTTACTGAAAAAGTTTGCAAATCCCTGTTCTAGAATGCCTTTCCCTTTCTCTTCTATTTGCATAAATCCTATTAATCTTTTAAAAATCAGGGGAAGCCGGAATGGCTCAGCGGGTTAAGTGCTCACTTTGCAGCCCCGAAGTTCAAATCCTGTCCCCAGCCCATGCAGACCCATATGCTGAACTGGTGTGTGCTTCCCATGTGGGAGACCCAAGTTTGGTTCTCTCCCCACTGGCACAACCCCCAGCTTGAGGGAGCATGCCTCCCATGCAGGAGACCCCCAGCCCAGTTCCTGCCCTATGCAGCTCCTGCCCAACTGTGTAGAAGGAAACCATGTCAAAAACTGACGACATACAACTATGGAGACTGCTTTGGGCCCTCCCCCTTCTCTCTCTGTCTCTCTCTGTCTCTGTCAAAAACAATAAAATAAATCTTTGAAAATCATAAAAATCAGCTGAAGAGTCCTGTCTTCCAGGAAAACTTGTTGGCCTTTTTACCCTGGCAGTACTCCAAGGGAATTTGAGCCTTTCTTTCATATGCACCCACCCCCACTTTGCACTCAATTCATACCCCTAATGAAGCAGTAATCACATTGGGTTAAAATTATCTGTCAAAAACCCAAGACAGTGACCTCTATGGGACTGTGCTTCATCATCTATGATTCCTAAACACCCAGTGCACAGGGCTTGACCCAGAAATGGTACCCAAATCAATCTTTCTGGAATGAATGGGTATAGCTGCCTTATATTTGTAATATCACACGAAGATATACCATGCTCCATTTAACAACTGCCATGGTACCAGTAGAAATCACAGCCATGGCCCTTCAATGAGAACAATAACTGCTTGAAGGAGCTATCTCCAGCAGACAGATGTGGCTGAAGAGACATCAGCAGTACCGGAAAACCTGACCCTGCCTCTTGCGGAATAGGTTCACTCACTAGGCCTAGAGCCCTAAAGGCGATTTTCAGCTCTGAGCACAGCTTACCCAGGAGTCTCTTAGCTGAGCCACATCCCAGGCTATTGGAGCTTCTTGCCTCTTCTTATATGCTTCCTTCCAGCTCACCACACTGAGCTCCAGCCTATCCTTCACCTGTTGCACCACACCCACCATGTCTTTCTGTGCTACCTCATACAGATCAACCAGCATGGCCATGGGCCTGATTGTCGACCATGCCATTCTCTTCTTAGGTACCAATCTTAATATCAGGGATGGGGCACAGTGCCACAGAAAGAAGCACTGGACTTGGAGGCAGAAGGCCCAGGTGTTACTACTGGCCTCCCTAATTTCTAAATGTGAGAAACTTGGGCAGCTTAGGCCTCAGGTTCCTTACCTCAAACTCAGAGATGAAAATGCTGCTAGATCAGAGAAATCAAGGCAATTGTGGGAGTTAAAGTGCTCTTCTCTCTGGGAAGTAATGATTCTCAAGGGTTAGGAATAAGGCCCCTCCCTCCAGGATGATATTTCAGAGTCTTCTGGCGGGCTTCCTCAAATCATATACAGGTCTGGGAAGATCTGGAACATGGCCTTCCTTTCTCGAGAATCAGGGCTATGGTGACACACCTTTACCCACTGAAGAGGTATTTCCTCTCAAGGTTTCTCAAGGGTTTGGGACAAGTAAGACATGAATACAACCACACTCTGGTGCCATATGGATGAAAGTGGACACAACTGGCCAACAAAAAAATGAGGCTCCTGTGATGTTTCCCAATCATTTTCATATCATGGCACTTACACAGAATGCCAGTCACACATGGCATGCGAGGCCACCAGCCATGACAGGCAACCCAGGCCAACACTCCCACCAGTCATGAGT
>PVKE010052970.1:0-10178 GCA_004027555.1 Craseonycteris thonglongyai
GGCAATCACCAAGCTATTGAGTGTGTCCATAGGTCTCTGTGTCTTTGTTACTTTCACTTTTATATTCCACCTATAAGTGAGGTCATGTGTTTCCTGATTCTTTCAGTCTGACTTATTTCGCTTAATAAGATGGTCTCTAGGTCCATCCATGTTGCCAGATATGACTGTAATTTATCATTTCTCATCGCTGAGTAGTATTCCATTGTGTAAATGTACCACATCTTCTTTATCCAGTCGTCTATCGAAGGCATTTACCTTTTAAATTAATGAAACAATATGATTCCTCCCAGTCTGTGTTAAAAGTATAGGTTCGTTTTCTCTTATTTGGTCCACTCATTTTAGGACTAAAAAAATAAAAATAGTTATAGAACTACAATATCATATCAAATTGCCACCATAATAATAGATTACCTACCTCACTTTTAGTTCATTTAAAATTGAATATATCAAAACACTGTGATCCTAGCTAACCGTCACGACCCGATCAGTCCAGCAACCACAATCAAAATGGCAACTTGGCGTCTCCCGGTTGGGGGGAGGAGAGTTTAAAGAGCGCAGCGGCTACACAAGACGCGACAAGTACAAAGGCGACAGCTAGGGGAAAACTTATACATACGATATCGCAAACATACCAACGAATAGAATAAACCTGTGTAGACACTCAAACAATATTTTAAAATTCTAACAAATGTATATAAATAAGTTATAGTTTTACTTAGTGTTTATGAAAAACTTCTGATGCAGTCAAATCATGGCGGGTGCACACAAATCGGGCGGCGGGCACGGGGTTGGGAATCCCTGCTCTAGCATGACGAAACCTGTCCCCTACACCTTTAAAGGCCCAAATTTACAGATAGATACCAAGGGACCCTGTCATGATGCATTGGATTAATTCACCAGCCTCTCACTTTAAGTTTCTAAGAGACCAAGTCTTTAAAGCTGACCTATAAGGGCGAGTGGTGATATATGGCATTAATTCTGTAGTCCCTTGCATTTGAGGTCCCATGTGTTTCCGTGGCTATCTGTCTCCATCTCAGACACATCACACTAAACATTTGATTTGTCAGTTCATTCGGTCAAACACCATTCAAAACAGGAAATGCTTTACAGAGGTGAACAAACTCACGTAGGAACTGCAGCCCATTTCTGAAGTTGGCTGGAATGGCTTTTCCCTCCCGTTTCTCAGAATTCTGCCTCCAGAGTTGTATTTCCCTCTGATCCCCCCACCCCCATGCCCCACATCTTCAAAGTGATAGAGTATTTTCACCATTTTTTCTCATTAATAAATCTGTAGGCAGTATAAATGTTTTACATTCTGTTTAATGCTAAATACAGAGTTTTCAGAATTTGTAACTCGCTTTCTCTGATGCTGTTCTCTTGGCTATGGACTGTCCACTTAAAATGGTAGTTTACGCTTCCCAAGTTCTTTCTGCTACAACAGGCATGGAATACAAGTTTATTTTGGACAGAACAAGGAGAGATCGGAGAAAACATGAACTGTACACAAGCCCTAACACCACCTCTGAAACATTCTGAAACAGGCTATAAAGCACTTAATATTTGCAATTTGCATATAAAAACATTTTCATGTACCATACTTTACAAAGGCACTTTCTTTTTCAAGAAAAGTAAAGTGATTAACAATCTCAACATAAATTTACATGTGAACAAACTGAGATTTTGATGGGTTAAGTAACTTCTCCAAGGTCACCTAGCTAGTAAATGGCAAAGTAAGGACTTTAACCTGATCTAGTAGATTCATATCATTCCCCAAAACCATCTTGCTCTCCAGTGAAAGTTAGAGAAACGATGGTTTAAAACAATACGATATAGATTACCATCAATGAGAATAGGTAATATACACAGTAGCTGTGATCTATTGAGCCTTTCCAATTCAGTAGACCAGGCAGCAAAATAATCTACATGAAAGATGTATATTGTTGTACTTAGAAAGGGGAAACCATGGGCCAAACATAATGTATAATGCTTCCTACAGTTGCCCTTTTGTGAAACTCACACAATAATCACATATTCAATGTTTGTCTTCTCCACAAAACTGTAATCTCCACCAAAGGAAACAACATCAATTCTCCTGAGTGTATATATCGAGAAGGAAAATAAGGTAATTCTTCTTTTCATTCTAAATTCTGGCAATTGTCAGCTCTAAGAGTTTCTAGATTTCCCAGGACTGTACCCAAAGTCTCTGTTTCATCCTATGCATAATATTGAAAAATTAGGCTTATGTTTCAGTCATGGATTCTCTATAAAATTATTTTAAGCCCATCCATGAAATATCCAATGTACATGTTTTCCTTTTTCAATGAGCACTCTGAAAGGAACCCTTTAAAAAGTGGCAAACAATTGAAACGGTAGACTGTGTAGACTTATGGACATCAGAGAAAAGTAGATGATGGCTAGAATATGATAAGGAAATGAACTGTTGGAAAATCAGACGGAAGAAGCAAGGCAATGCCTGGTATAATCAAAAACAAAAGCAACAACAACAAAAATAAACAATAAACAAGCAAACATGAGTTGTCCAGGAGGAACTCTATTAGAAGCAGTGTAATAATATGTTGGAAAAAGCCCTTGAGCCAGAAGCTCTGGTTTCCCCATATACTCGCTCCACTACTGTACACAATCCATTCAAATCTCTGAGAGGACCTCCAATATTGTTAAAACAAACAAACAAAACAATAACAACAACAAAATCCCTCTGAGATGACATACACAGCCCCCTTTAAAATACAAGCATGTGAGAAATAGAGGGGTGTAGGCTGTAAAATGTTCTGCAAATATAATTTGTTGAAAATAGACTTCACTACATTGATGACTTTAATGGGTTGGGTTTTTTTAAGATTTATTTTATTGTTTTTGACAGAGACAGAGAGAGACAGAGAGAATGGGGAGGGCTCAGAGCAGTCTCCATAGTTGTACATGATCAGTTTTTCAACATGATTTTGTTCCACACAGGTGGGCAGGGGCCGTACAGGGTGGGAACTGGGCTGGGGGCCTCCTGCATGGGAAGCACACCCCAGTTCAGCATATGGATCCGCACAGGCCAGAGCCAGGATTCAATCCTCGGTCCTCAGGGCTGCAAAGCGAGCGGTTAACCTACTGAGCCATCCTGGCTTTCCCTAAATGGATTTTAAATGATTAAGTGAGAAGAGAAGAAATGGACAATTGTCTATATAATGGATAACGTAGTAGCCATTTTTCAACTTTCAATTTGAGCTTCAATGAACTATCATTTCCTCATACTCAATATTGCCAAGAACTAAATTTATATCGCTGGCCTTGGTTGAAACTTCTATAATTAAATGGTTTTGGAGGTCTAGCCACATGAAAGCATTCAGAGAGCCACTGGCTATAGTCATGATTACATCAAGGTGTTTTGTTCTGTTTTGTTGTGTTGTTTCGTTTTGCTATGTAGGTCTACTGGCCACTACTATGGTGTTTAAATGAGACTCACACTTTTCTTCTTTAAAGGTACAGAAGGACTCATGTCCTGATTGTTTCGGGAAATGTTGGCTTAAAGAAAAATAGTCAGTGAAGTGATCCATTCACTCAGAATACCTGCCCTGGATAACTGGGCTTTGAAATGGGGCGTGACCAGCCTTCCTACCATTAGGTCGGCCTACCAGAGACCTTAGTTCCTGTCCTTTTGATTAATATAACAAGCAGTTTTCTCAGAACTTATCATAGGATATAATGGTGGCTGAAACTCAGCTCCAACTATGTCACAGTAGGCAGACCAAAGCCATGAGTAGTCCAGCAGGCTGAGAAGTGGGGAGGTATGTCGCCTCAGGCAAGTTTTTCTAGACAAGCTACATGTGAGAGTATTGAGAATTATGGAAACCTTCCACGCTGTTTGCATATAAGATTCCAATCAAAGGGAAAGTAGATTAAAGTCTACCTACTGTCCATTTATTTTTCATTGCAGCACGAGGAAGGGTGAGCAAAGAGGTGGGGGATATCTAACTTGGCCTCAGGAAACCTGGAGCATAGTCCTAACTCTTTCACTAAATTGAAGTGTAAACTTGGGAAAGACTGGAATAAATAGAGCTCTAGAGGCATTTTAAATTATAACACTGCATCATTTTTTATTTACAGTCTTGATAACTAAAAATACCCCCACTATTGTTCATCTTTGGGCCAGTCCCAAGGCTATTTCTAGTCCATAGCTGCCCAGGTTAAAAGCAAGCATCTCCCAAAGACAAGCAGCGTGGGGCATGTTCAATACCAGCTTATTCAGGACACACCAAAGGCATGATCTAAAGTGCATCCTCTGACTAAGCCCTGAGTAGAGACTTTCAAACCATCCTCTGTTCTCAGGCCTCTTTATTTAATGTTTTATGAAATGTAGAAACTGCAGAGGAGAGAGAATCACTTTGCTTTGTCAGTCAACATGATGCCATGACAACCAGGAGAAACATGAAAGATGATCCAATCATGAATTGTTTTTGTCTACATGATGCCAAATAACAGGGCTTGATTGCTTTTTTTCAGTATAAATGTGTTCTGTTGTCGAAGCACAGAGATACAAGCCTTTAATAATTATACCTTTTAGGTTCTTGAGGTCAAACCAATTCCAAACATATTATCTCATTTTTATTCTGATTTTGCCCAACAGCCTCGAGACTATCAGGAGAGCAGTAGTATATGTGTTTTACAAATGCATATTATTAGTGGAATTTATGTAACATAGATATAACTATCCCAAATAGGTATGTTCTAAGTGGAACTGAAGAAACTACAGTGTGTTATATATCAGATAGTAGTGTGTAAATTTTGCGTGGCCCAAATAAAATGTTCAGTAGATAGTATTCATTTAAAGTATTTTCTTTTCCATCATCAAGAGCCATTTCCATTTTCCTATGAGGTTATTGCCACTCCGTCTACAGACATATATTGAACACCCTCACTGTCTTGAAAGGCCCAAGTGTTGGAAAAGCAGAGTTGTTTTTCATTGGACACCCAGGTTTGCTTCCTTTACTTCAGGTTAAAATAGCCATCCCCTCAAATATATGAACTCCTAATTCAGTTCTAATAGACAGAATGTCTTAATTAACATTGTAAAAACAGTGAAGCCTAAGACAGTGATTTGGTCAAGACCACATGAACCATCAGGCATTCTATTTGGGACATGAATTCATGTCTATCACCCCAAGGCCTATTCTTGCAACCACTTTTTGAAAAATGTATTTTCAGATTTTATGTCAAATCCTTAAACTGTCATTCATCCTAGAGATTTCCACCCACCCACTCCATCAGTGGTTTTCTAGATCCCTAGGGAAGGGCAGACACGAGTGGGGAAAGGGAAGTATTGCTCAGCGTGAATTGTTAAATTCGATCTTGTATTTTATTTTATTTAGTCCCTATACAAAATGTCCTTAAAAGCCAAGTAGGATTGAATGAAAAATAATTTAGAAATCTTTTTTCTGGTTCTTATGAAAATAGCAAGAGCTGGTCCTGGATCTTTGAGCTGCAGACAGAAGGGACCTCAGGTTCTGATATCTGGATCCAACTAAACTGAGATGTCATTGTCCCCCCAACTTGACAAATTCTAGGGAGTGCCACCTACACAGGAAACAAGATGGATTCATGGAACATCATGGAACATACAATTCAGCAGATGGCCTGGATATGAATAACAAGTACTATACTGTGCAGAAGTATTTAACAGTGAGTGAGCTTGGTTGGGGGGCCAGAGAAGAGTATATACTCAGAGTGACAAGCTACTTATACCGTGACTTGAAGTGAGACTATGAGTTACCGTATTTTCCGGCGTATAAGACGACCCCCTAATTTTACAGTTAAAACATAGGTTTAGGCTATATTCACTGTATAAGACTACAGCCTCGGAAGTGGGGGGGTAGTCTTATACAGCGAATATAGGCCTAAACCTATGTTTTAACTGTAAAATTAAGGGGTCGTCTTACACACCCGGTCATCTTATACACCGGAAAATACGGGGCTAGGGGTGAGCAGGGTCGGACAGCTGGAAATACATATTCAATGGCTGTGATGGTTAAGTTTATGTGTCGACTTGGCTTGACTACAGTATTCAGTCATTCAGTTAAATACTATTCTAGGTGTTTTTGCAAAGGTATTTTGTAGCTGTGGTTAACATCAATTATCAGTTGATTTTAAGTAAAGGAGATTTTTTTCCTTCATAATCTGGGTAAGCCTCATATATTAATTGAAAGACCTTAAGAGTAAAACTGGGGGTTTCCTGAGGAAGAAGAGATTTCATTTGGGGACTAAAGATCCATCTCCCACCTGAAAGCTTCCAGTTTGCTTGAATCTACAAAATTCAGACTTGCCAGCCTCACAATTGTGTAAGCCAATTCCTGGCCCAAATCTGTACTCTCAACCACTATCAAACCACCAGTGTCCTACCTCGTGGACTCTGCATTTTGGGTATACTGTGTGTTTTTCCAGATGCTAACATCAAGAAAATCAAAGAGAGAGTATTCAGTATCTACTATGTGTGAGATACTATGAGCGGTACTAGGGATACAGCCTAGAATAAGTTTTCATCCATCACTGTTTTCAAAGAGCCTAAATTATAATGGAAAATCCAGGCAAGTAAACTGACATAGAACCAAATGTAGTAATAAGCATTACAATAGGGAAAAAACATGATATTACAGGAGTATAAAGGAAGGGAACCTATCTTAGTCTTGGGAGCTGGAAAAACTTGGATAATGTCATCTAAGCTGAGATCTGAAAGGGCTCCTCCTATGAGCAAGTTAAGGTAACAGGAGCATGGCACAGGCAGTGTTTAGAAGAGGGTGACCATTAGAGAACAACACAAAGGTAATGGTAGTAAGAAACACGAAGTAAAAGATAATTTGGTAGATTCCCAGAACTTAAGTGGTTCATTGTCATTGTGAAGTAGAGTACAAGGTCAGCAGTAATGGGTGAATGAAGGAGGGAAACTTTTACAAATCTATTCTTGAGTTCTCTTTCAACTGCTGACCATAAGATATCTACTCAAACACTTGATTATTCTTCATGTTCAATGGTTTAGTTTGAAGTTTTCTTGACCCATAAAATAGGATTAATCAAATCCTAGTGGCTCAACAGAACTCACCTTAGAACCTTTGCCTGAAATGAATGTGTGTTGATTGACTAGTTAGCCTAAGAAATAAGTACTTTATTTTTAAATAAACCCACCTGGGCATATAGCTGAAGATAGTCCTCTTCAAGCAACAAAACCCTCAGAGTGAATTCAAAATGCTGTGTGTGGGCAAAGCTGGGATAGCTCAGAGGTTGAGCATCTGCCTCACAATCACAAGATCTGGGGTTCAATTTCTGGCCTTGGCCCTGGCCCGTACAAACCCATTTGCTGAACTGCAGCAAAACTGGTAACCACCAGAATGGCAGCAAAGGCCACTGCCTCCCATGTAGGAGGCTCCCAGCTCAGCTCCCACCCCTCGCGACCCACCGCCCCCCATCCACCTGAATGGAATGAAGCTGTTACAACTAACAATGTGCAACTATGGAGGCTGCTCTGCACCCTCCTCCCTTCTCTCTTTCTCTCTTTCTCTAAATAAATAGATAAATAAATAAATAATGATGTGTGTAAATATATCCAATAAAAGCAAGCTTAATCTAATCTTGAAAACTGGAATATTTTTTGTCAGTTGTTTAATCGCTTCTAATTTATAGTTAGGGACCTTCGTTTCCAATCTTACAAGCACAGGGCAATAAAAATGGATCATTATATTAATAAAACAGAATTATGACTCATTATTGATATAGGACAGCAAGAAAATCAGACCCAGAAGGTTGGCCCTAGCATGCAGTAATTTATGTCAATGTCCAACTTTGAAATCAGACTCTGGGTTAAACAATGAAGTAGGATGAACATTCAAAATAGCAAAGGTAGATAGATAAGTAAAAAGCCAGCTTTATGTAGAATAGAGAAAATCTTCTGATCCTTTTAAAAGAGAGATCAGGGGAGCAGGGATGGCTCAGCAGGGTGAGCACTTGCATTACAGTTCCGGGTTCCAGGGATTGAATCCATTTCAGCCCTGGCCCATGCAGACCCATTTGCTGAGCTGCGGTGTGTTTCCTACCCCAATTCGATTCCCACCGGGGCAAGCTTCCCATGTGGGAGGCCCCAGTTCGGCTCCCGCCCAGGGCATGCCTCCCATGCAGGTGGCATCTGGCTCAGTTCCCTCCCTGCAGGGCCCCACACCCACCTGCAGAATGAAACTGTCGAAAGCTGATGATGTGCAACTCTGGAGACTGCTCTGGGCCCGCCCCCCTTCTCTCTGTCTCTCTCTGTCTCTGTCAAAAACAATAAAAATAAATATTTTAAAAAATTAAAAGAGAGATTAGTGGGAGGAACAGAACCTGACAGAGGAAGGGTAAGGATGGCCCATTCTTTCTCTCCCTCTTCATCACCCATATCTAGTTAGTGTCATTCCAAAAGCTACCTTCATAAGAGCAAGGGAGGGCAAGCTTGTCAGATGTGCTCTCATTGCTCTCTGATGCTCTGTCTGGCCCTGACACTTTGAGTCACTAGTTAGAAAACACTTCAGCATATTTAGAAATATTCAGTTCTTAAAGGAAAAATCTCCAGAATCAAAAAAATGGCTTAAAAAGGAAAGCTTTTAAGGAGCAGGCTGAAGCCTTTCTCTGGCTGCATTTATCCCTTCTATGGTTATTGCAATGTTTCTGAGCCCTGATTTTTCAAAATGCTCTAAGGCTGTAATTTTTAACCTGGGGCCCCGCTAAGAGATGTGCAGCAATTTATCAGAGGAAACTGACAGCCAGGGCTAAAAATCTGTCCCATCACCCTGAAGAATCAATTTTATCAAATAATTTTAGAGAAAAGGTTTTTCTTTTTCTTTATTTTTTCTTTTTCTTTTTTCTTTTTACACCGAAGAGGTTTTGTCACACCCACATATCACTGAACTACTTTTTGGGTATGAGACTAGAAAGTAGAACTTTTTATGGGCAGTGAGTGACTATCAGAGTTTTCACTTTTGGGTTATAAGAAGCCAGTAACATTAGCAGTGCAGTTGAATTAAAGAGAATGAGTCCTCAGTGGGAAACAGAATACATTCTGGTTTTGTCTCAGTCTTCAAAACTCATGTTTTTTTTCAGAGCTTGAATTTTCTATTTTTTTTCAGAGTCTCCTTTTTTATTACACACACTCACATACTCACCTCACCCCCCTCACACACATACACCACACACTTACCAAATTAATCTCAATTTCCTATCATAAATGGATTCATATATATGTGTGTATGTGTATATATATGTGTGTGTGTGTGTGCATGTATGTGTATATATAGACCCACATACATAGATGATATATATACATATATGTGTGTGTCTATATATATGTGTATATATATAGAGAGAGAGAGAGAGAAGAAAATTCTTTTATGAGTCTCCTGCTTTGAATACTTCCTATAACTCTCACTCTCTCTCTCTCTCTCTCTTCTCTTTCTGTCATTTATATCTATAGAGATATTTGAACTCAGATCCATTTCCTGTGGCTTCTACACAACAATCCTGTTTTTCTCCTGTCAACAGAAATGAAACACAGCTTTGCCTTACACATTATATATAGCTCTTTGAATATTTTAAAACAAGTATCATGTACGAGGTTGTCTGGAAAAAAATCCAGCCCTTGTCAATATAATGAGAAATGTTACATGACTGGATACTTTCCGGACAGCTCTCAGATATTCTTTGTCTTCTGTCAATTAAACATCCCCAACCTCTTAATTTTTTCTTATGTGACATAAATGTAAAATTCCTCTCTATCGCACTCACCTATCTATTTCTCCAAAATATTTAGTGTGGAAATCTTAAAGCTGAAGAATCAAACTTTACACTGTTGGAGAAAAATATGTTAAATAATTACAAGCCTGGGACTACCACGAAACCCACTCTTGGTACTCGCTTCCCTTTACAACCACTTAAAAAAACATGACAAGAAATAGACGCCTTAAATACCGTATTTTCCGGCGTATAAGACGACCGGGCGTATAAGACGACCCCCTAATTTTACAGTTAAAACATAGGTTTAGGCCTATATTCGCTGTATAAGACTACCCCCCACTTCCGAGGCAACACCAGTTCTTTTTTAATTAAATTTTTAATGAATGACATTTTTCGAACATACCGTAATATACCGTACATTGATA
>PVKE010052971.1:0-10177 GCA_004027555.1 Craseonycteris thonglongyai
ATATTAAAAAAAAAAAAAAAAAAAAAGAGACAGGAGGAGTCTTACCCAAGTCATAGGCTGGATATCAGCAGTCAGAATATAATCCCAGGGCTGCCTGATCCCATAGGCCATGCTGCTTCCCCATCATACACTGCTGCCTTCCACCGCAGCAGGGTCAGCTGCCAGGCAAGTATTTCTAAATCCTGTGCATATAGAGTCAATTGGAGAATCTTTTTAAAATATAAATTTGAGGGTCTTCGTTCCAGATTTTTATTTTATTTTATTTTATTTTATTCTATTTTTTATGTCTCAAGCAGGGCTATGGAATCTATTTGCAATTTAAAAGTCCCCTACCTCCCACCCCCAGGTACATACCATGACCAAATTCAAACACCACTACTTTAAGGTACCCTCAGTGAAAATTAAAGAACCACTCATAGATATTGACAACTCACTATGGGTTTTTCAACTACAACTTTACAAACATTTATCTAAATTTGCTTAGCTTATACAATACTTGAGGGTGGGAAGTTGCCTGTGTCCCTGATACGTACAGTTATAATCTTCTACTTACCTGCTCGCTCTTCACCAGCTCCTGTGGCTTCCCCATGCTTAAGGTACCGTCAGCTCTGCCCACACAGTCTGGGTTTACCTTATCTGCGCCCTTCAGACTTCCACAGAGGTCAGCATGGAGAAAAGTCACAGTTTTACTGTGCTCTCCTGCACCACTCTTTTTTTCTCCCTTTGATCATTGTATCTGCCCTTCTCTAGACCTTTTCTAGCTCCATTTCCTCTCTTTTTAAGGTTCATCAACCAGAATCACACACAGTGCAGATGAACAGAGGTTTTGTAACAAGGGCACTGCCCTTGGCGTTCCTGGGGGAGGCAGTGCACTTACCCTATAAAAGGCAAAACCTCGGGGTTTACAACCTGAAAGAGTATGAAAAACACAAAGGGAGAGGAAACAGTCAAGACACACAAAGAAACTCTCTTTTCAGTTTAGCCTACTCTTTTTTCCACCTCCTTAGATGTTAACATCTTAAAAGAAAAAAAAAGGAGGGGATTTAATTAAGGGACATTAGGGAAGTTGCACTGACTTGGGAAAACAAAGATGTTCATTACTTTAGCTGGTCCATATATATAATTAAGAGGGTCCTCACTAAATTGACTGTTATGATCTTTATAAATCCCTTATTTCTGGGTTTTCATACCTTCTTTTGACCTCTCCGACATCTTTAAAGTACATGCACAAAGTGTACCCCAATTCACCATCTGCTCCCAAACCCTTGTCCTCCTTACTCTTCTCTCACTCTCAAAAGAAAAGTGTCAATTCGCAGGAGAAATTTTGCTGCACTAGCAGCCCTCAGGAGCTGGTGATCTGATTATATGATTAAAGCAATTTACTCTAAGTGTGAATGAATCTTAACCCTTCCAGGGGTCATATGAATTTTGAAAGGCATTGGTCAAACCTAGTAAGTAATTTATGATTGATCACATTTTTTGGAGCATTGCAGTATGCATACATGCAGGGGTTAGGGGTTCTGTTTTGAAGAGATTTCTGGTTCTTTCTATTTTTGCATATTGCTTGGCAGGGGTGTGAGTGTGTGAGTGGGGAGGCCTATAAGGAGCAAAAAATACGGATCCTGCATTGCAACTGCACAAGATGCATACTTGATTAAGTAAAGGCTTGGGGGAGAGAGACAGGTTATCTCACGGAATTTCAATTTTTTCAAAATACAAACTCTCATTACTGTGGAGGGGTTTCTATGTTTGAAATTGTTTCCCCCTTTAATACCTTTGCCTGCCTATAGCATTACTTCCCCATATTCTCTTATAGAATGGTAATATCTTCCTGGAGTTCATCAACAATTCCTTCTGTAGTCCCTTTTATATTTCCCTCTCTGTAATCTTCGTGCCAACTGTAAATTAAATTGCAGGCTCAGAATGCTGGCATTGGGAAGAACCTAAGAAATCATCCAGTGACATTTGTCATTCTAGCTTTAATAGGCATCTGTCATTATTGCAGTTTACTGTATAGCCATCCCTTTTCCTGGTAAAAGATTAGCTTCTGTATCCTCAAGTCATATTCCTTACCTGAGTTTGCACTCATCCTCTCTTGGGGGATGGTGGGCCTTGAGTGGCTTACGTAGTAAAACAACTATTCTACATGCCCCCCACCCTCCCCACCCCCCACCCTGGCCACAGTAACTGGTTCAGGAGTGGAAGCAGGGGGTGGGCTAAGGAGAATCAGGTCTGAAATTTTCATTCTACCATTAGTGATACAATTATTTTCTGTGAATGTACAACAGAGAGTAGGAGTTCTGAAGCACCGTAACCACTTTGCAATCCTGAACCTGAGCATTCAGAATGAAACCACAAGAAGGAGAGTTGGGTCCTGGGGCCATCTAGCACCAGGCATCCAGCCTCTGCATGACTGAGGCTACACAAAGCCAGTCACTTCTCCACCAATACCTTTTCCTCCTGATTAGTAAATATCATTCTGTGCAGGGTTTTCAGTCATTTGCATTAGAAAGGACTCGAGATAATAGGCCCATGATGGGGAATGCATTTACTGCTACCATAGCTTACGACACAGTTTTCTAAAGGTTTGGAAATGTTTCTGAATATCTTTGAATCATCTGCCTATTTGTTTAGATCTTTTATTTAAAGCTTTAAAGAGATAATCAAAATTTCTTTCATTTCATTATTCTTCAAATATCTAAGCACGGTAAGCCTGGCTTGTCCAGTTCAGATCCAACTTTACAGTTCTGTGGGCTAAAAATTGGGTTACAAAAGTTTTCTTTGTATAAGTTCCCACCCATTGGATTATACACGCTATTATAGATCTTATTTCAATGTGGTCCCTGTAATGGAATACCATACATCCATGTGAGTTTATAGCTCTATGATATTCCTCTCCCACCAACCCCCCCCCACCATTAAAACTTTACTGTTATTTATGCAATCATGAATACTCTTTTTTGGTTAGCTGCTGTATCACACTGATAGTAACTTTTGTCCTCCAAATGACCCAAGAATATTTTCATGTAGAAATGGCAGTCACCTCTTATATTTTTAAAGACATTTTCAAAATAATATTTTTATATTTTATATTTAAGACAACTTTATATTTTCAAGATAACATTTTTATAATAATAAATAATTATATGTATGTATATATGTGTGTGTGTGTGTGTGTGCGTGTGTTATGACAAATTGGAAGACATAAATAAACATAAAGAAAAGAATCTCATTTTTGAAGTTATCAACCACCTAAACCACTGACATGTTTTTGAAAATCCCTCCACACATTTTCTTTTTTTTCATATATGTGCATACCTATATGCACATAAACTTTATTTTATAAAAATAATGTGTATAACATTCTTCTATGGTCTTTTCATCTACTTTGTCATTAATATATTTGCATGTCAATAAATAAATGCTTATTGCATAGTGTTTAAACGACTGCTTGGTATTTCATTATGATAGTGCTAAAATTTGTTTGAATAATTCACTATTCATGTTTTTGTTGTTTTTTGCTTGTCTGTCATTAAACATTGTCCTGATTATTTCCAGAGATTAAATCTCTCAGGTTGAATACCCAGTTTAAAGGTTACACATATTTTATAGCTTTAGTTGTTTATTTCCACATTTCCTTTTAGTAAGATCAAATTAATTTATAATTCCATCAGCAACACCCCAAACATCACTAGGTATATTATGCGATTAATCAGAAGAAAGAAACAAACAAACAACCAACAACAACACTTATATTCAGGACATCTTTATTATGTTGATATTGGCCCAGTAGTTTAGTCCATCAGGATTAAGCCTTAATTCTTTCATTAATGCATTATTCATATTTACCTTCTGTGGCACTACCATCTACAACTGATAAGTTACTGCTATGATATAGCTAATAACAGTGATAAAAATCTTGACTAGGACCAAGCCTTGTTAAGGTTAGGCCCTCCAAGAGTGCTTCCAGGTGGATGGTAATTTGTAAGTTAATACAAGCTGTTATCGTACCTCCCTCACTATCACTTACCACAGGCCTTCATCTTGTCTACTAGATTTGATGACCAAAAAAATCAAGATATGCCTTTCTACGGATTTCCCACCATATCTCCAGTAGTTTTCCCTTGAGATTACAATTAAGGTTTAAGTACGTAGCAATTCCCCACTGTAAGATCTTCTACCTTAAGAAAGATGAAACTGTCATCAAAGCAAATTAGGTCAATAATTTTCCAGTGTCTGCTTTTAGTAGGTATGGCAATGTGAATGCCTTCTTCTAGACCATTTATGACCATATGGAAACTGGGCCTAGGACTAACACCTATGAATCAATTATTAGCCTTTCTCTACATCTATTCCTATCTCTGCTTGTTTCTTTTTCTTCTTCTTTTT
The DNA here is from genome assembly GCA_004027555.1 of Craseonycteris thonglongyai. Lineage (NCBI taxonomy): Eukaryota > Metazoa > Chordata > Mammalia > Chiroptera > Craseonycteridae > Craseonycteris > Craseonycteris thonglongyai. The sequence goes on from PVKE010052971.1 coordinate 4,390, forward strand.
TCTGATCCAATCCCCTATTATAAATTATTTCTTCTAACTTTACAGTGATTAATTTTAATAGTTTTTATTACGTAAAAATATTCATGACTTCTAATGTTCTAAAAATCCTCTTAAACTTCTCAAGAATATTAGAGTACAAGAACATAATACTATAGATATCAAATGTTCAGGAATATTCAAACTAGGATGAAAAAGAGACAGAGCTTAGACAAGTTATTTAACAGGAAATACAATCACCATAGTTCCCTTATCTATCAATCTGAAAAATACCTACCATATAGAGCTCACAGAGGGAGTAAAAATAACAAATAAACATGTATATGTATGTGTGTATATCTGTGTCTATATTATCATAAAGCACCAAAGAATAAGATACAATCATTAATATATTTTATAAAAGTAAAGATCTATAAATAAAAATATCTCATTTAATCCTCAGTGAAGTCAGGGCTGTTAACTCCATTTTAATAGGTTGCAAGAGGCTCCAAGAGTTTGTTTCCCACTCAGAGATAATGCCAAAAGTGAATCCTCAGTCCCAGCATATAAAATTCCAAGCCAATGGTAATTTGACTTTACAGGTTGCAAGGTATGTGCTTGCAAATAATTCACTACTTGATATGTCATAAAATATAGAAATATATGAATTAAAATGCATATATATATATATATATATATATACATATATATATATACACACAATTTTAAAGGGTTCAAAATTATATCTTTGGTTATGTAATTCTTACCCCTTGGAATTGCATAGTTTTTCCTGAGCAATATAAACAGGGGTAGAGGTATAGCTACTATGAAATTAATTATTAATCCTTAACATCCAGACTTTCTGAAGGGTCCACAGGGAAAAAGAGGTACTGACACCACTGTCATAATTATGTGAACTATGAATTATTGTTGTGCCTGATTTCACTATAAATGTTGTGACATTTTATTAAAATCTAGATGTGGCCATGGGAATGAGTTGAGCATATGATTGTCATCTGTCATATAGGTGTCACATCAGAAACAAGGGCCAGAAATACTGGACAGTATTAGGCTACAACTCCACATAAGTTACACAGTAATTTATATGCTTCCCCTTGAAAGATCTCTTCATGGAGCTATCTGATGTGTAGAATTATCTATTTCTTCAAGGACAACACATTTCATTATTTTAAGATGTGAACCATATAAATCAATTTTGTTTCCATAAAGGGGATCCTATTGAAATCCCTCAGCTACCTGGATCCTATTTAATTGAGGTCCTTAAAACAAAGAAAGTACTTTTTACAAAATGGATCCTTGACAGTAAAAGAACTAGAACAGATACTTGGAACAACTGATACTTCATATTTATATTACGTAGGAGCAAATATACTGGGGGAAATAAGAATATGGAAGACTGGAAATAGATAAGCAGATGCTAATCCCAGCTTTTGTACCTGATGAATTGAAAATATTTAAATAATTAAAATGCCATGTACAGTCTTGTAACTTTCTCTTACATAATGACCCTTCAACCAACCATGGAGTTTCTTGGGTGTATTTCTGGATGAGAAATTCTGGTTGTCTAATGTAAATTTTCCACAGTAAGTACAGTTTCATTTATCCACGAATGGTTACTCTTGTCAAATTTCTAACATAATTTAAAGCATGTTACTAATCTCAGGGAATTCACTTATTTGACATCACCAGAGAAGGAGGTATTAAACAGAAATTAAATTTTCTGCATAATCAAAGCTCAGCCTTTGTACAAGCCAGGCCTGCAGCAGTGTGGCAGTGGGGTGAGCCCTACTTTTAAATGGGCCCCAACTACAGTGATGGCATTGAGTAAGCTCCTGTTTCTGCTCTGACAGCAAGCAATAAAACCAGGGACTGAAAAAATGGATAACCAACTCTAAGCAACCATCTCACATTAGGGTAACAGGTTTAGAAGGAGAATTCAAAGAGAAAATCTCCTCGACTTCCATACATATAACTGTGGGTGTGAGAAAAGGTTCCTGTAGGTTCCGATAAGAAGGCTGTTGTTCCTCAAATATCACACAACATCTCTTATCATGAGAGATCCTGTTTAGCCAGTCCTCAATTAGGAATTGCCTCTCCCTGCCATACACAGGCAAAGTGGATAAATCCTACAAGACCTCTTTTTCTCTCTCATGGGCCAGATATGATGGGAAGAGTCACAGGCAGACCCAAAAAATGTGATGCTAAATAAAATATCCTGGACAGCAGTTGCACACATACAACATCAGAGAATGTTCTAATAAAACAGCCAGAGAATATCTATGTCACAAAAATAAAGAGAAGTCAGCCCTGATCTTTTTCTTAGTAGCAGTGCGATGTAACCTTTCATCTACCACTGATAAGAACTTTTATAAAAAGAAAAAAATCGGAACCCTTGAGTAATTGCTGAAGCCAAGGCTTAGTTTTCTCTGCAATTAGGAACAAGGATCCTGACGGAAGCCAGCAATCATCATGGGCACCCTCTGGGAGATAGAGAAAGAATGAACAGAACCAACATACTGAAAAGACAAGGCAAACCAGGATACAGTACCCTGTAGCCAGGCCAGCCTGAGTGAGAAGAAATCAGAATATCAGAAATCCATTTCACATTCATGAATATATTGCTATTGCTTTTCATTATCCTTAAATTAGTGGTAATAAGCTATATTAAAATTAATCCATTGGGCGCACTCAGATGTTTTTATGTCCTTAAATTGAAGGTTCCCACCAAGTATTATTATAATACCATCATCTGTGCCTGAACCAAGAGGAACCTAAGTGACAATGACATCCTAAGAGGATAGGAGTGTGGTCACTGGGTAGAGTGTATACACACCAACACAATATATTCACATCAGTCCACTAAGTAGCATAATCGTTTTTCTTGGAGAGATTTTACTTTTGCTTATCTTAAGGACAAGTGATGTTTTTAGATAAGAGCAATACTATGTTACATTTTAAAAATGGAAAAAGAAAAATTTGGTTCAAAGTGCAAGCACTTCAGTTTCTGAAATTTAGTTCGCAACTCAGAGTGGGTAAACCTGATACACAATAAACAATAAATGCCATAATACTAATGATGCAATATATCAGACCTTGCTATTTCTTCAATGGCTTTGTTTCATTGATTTCTTTGTTTCTTCCCTTATTTACATGTATGGATGGATAAGTTGACTCACTTTTAGAATGCCAAGCAAATTTAGAAGGAAATATGTGAATGATGTATACTGATTTTATTTTTAGTGTTTAAATAATCATTTCATCAACACTCTGAAAAAAGACTGTAACTTTTAACATTGCTACAAAGAATTTAACACTTGTTTGAGGCTCAGTATGTATTGAAACATTCAGAGATATAAAATCCAAATAGGCATCCTCTTCATTATCCTTCCCCACACACTTACTGGTAATTCATATTCCTCTTTCCCATAACATATGGCACCTATCCATCAATACCTTATCCACAGAAAATATACCCCACCTTATCATTCCTATATCTCTGTATAGCCTCAGCATCTCTGCCCTAGGGAATACTAAGAGTACTCTATATTAAATAAAACTTTGTTTCTTTAAAGATCACTTCAGTTGGGAGAGGGAGAGAAAGATTGATTATGACAAGGTGTGGGTGAATAGTTTTATGATAGTCAGATAATGACAAAAAAAAGTAACAAAAAGTGATATTGCAATGAAATCAAAGCATCACATGAAATTAACAATTATTTACCCATAAAATAACAGCACATACTTTCTAGGAACAAGTGCTTATGTACATATTCAAGCATAATCTCTCTGTCTCCAAGCCTCAGTCTCTCTCCCCCACTTTCTCCTTCTTCCCCATCCCCTCTTGGTTTGCTAGCTTGCTTACTTGAGCTCATGTTTTCTCTGTCTCTCTCCCTCCATCCCTCCCTCTTTCTTTTCTTCCTTGTCTTCTTTATCTCACTCTCTGCCTCTTCCCCTCCCCTTAGTTGACAACAGGATCATATAGTTTTGTTTTTCCTTTATACTTATTTGATAGTAATATTTGAAAACTTTATTACAACCTAAAATAAGTTCAGAATACTGTGTACACACAAACAGATACAAATGTACTCAAAACACATACATCAACATAATTTATACACGGTTACTTAAATATTGTTGAAGCTTAATAAGAAAAATTTAGGATAAATTTAAAAATTTCAATGAACACATCTATAGGGCAGAAAGTATTAGTGGTTAGTAAGAAGGATGGCAAGTTTATCAAAATCAAGTCTTTTAGGAACAATTTAATCACTTTCTATGAATGACACTTAATGTTACAGATTGTAGGGGAGTGACAGAGATGCTCTTGCTTGGTACCATGAAGGCCTTGGTGTGCATGAACCTCTACAAAGGGAACTAAAAAAAAGTTGTGTTTATACTTTCAACAAAGTCTACAAATTGTAAAGTTTTATTACTAAAAGTTGAGCCTCTTTATGAGGAAGATTGCAACAGGCTGCAAATTGTGAACACTGCAAGCTTCATCAGAAAAGATATGTAGCAACATTAATTAAGCATTCATTAGAATAGAAGGCTGGGGAAAGCTGGGATGGCTCAGCGGGTTAAGTGTTCGCTTTGAAGCCCCGGGGACCGAGGATCAAATCCCGGCCCAGGCCCATGCGGACCCACATGCTGAACTGGGGTGTGCCTCCAGTTCAGTTCTTGCCAGGATCTATGTGGGAGTCTCCCGGCCCAGTTCCTGCCCTGCGCAGCTCCATGCCCACCAGTGGAGTGAAACTATATGGAAAACTAATGTCAACTATGGAGACTTCTCTGGGCCCTCCCCCTTCTCTCTGTCTCTCTCTGTTTCTCTCTGTCAAAAATCAATAAAATAAATCTTAAAAAAAAAAAAAAAAGAATAGAAGGCTAAATGAGCCATTGGAAAAGAAAGGAAAAGAAAGATCTAACTGTCAGTAATTTAGAAAGTCAGAATAAACTGTCTTGATTAGAAGTTAAGGCTCACAGTTTAGGGAGGATTACTTCCCTCCCCGCCCCACCCCCAAAATAATAGTAAGCAGAGGTAGGTCCTCTCTTTCCCATGCCCCACCCGCCCTGCCCCAAACATATCAATTACCTTGGAAAACATTTGCATTTTAAAGAAATATTTTATTGTTTTAGAGAAGGTGAGGGAGAGAGAGAGAGAGAAAGCAAGAGCCCAGAGTGGTCTCCATAGCTGTACATCATTACCATATTTTCCGGCGTATAAGACGACTTTTGAAACGAAAAAAAGTCAACCGAAAATCGGGGGTCGTCTTATACGCCGAGTTTATCCCAAAAAACGTCTCGATATGCCGCTAAACGAATTTTCCAACTAGATCCCGAAAATCGTCTGGATATGCCACTAAACAAATTTTCCAACTCGATCCCGAAAATCGTCTGGATATGCCGCTAAACGAATTTTCCAACTCGATCCCGCACCAATCACTGCAAGGCTGCTAGGACCGCCTCTCTAACTCAGCCAATCCAAGCAGGCTTTTTATGCATGCAAATTACACATGTTCTGTACCCGAAGCTACACTGTGTTCTAGTAAAAAGCCTGCTCAGATTGGCCAGAGTCAGAGAGGCGGTCTATTATAGCCTTTGAACCTGTGCTTGTTGTGATTGGCTCACCGTGGTACATACAGTTGCAGCACAGGAACGTTCTGTGTAGCCAAAGCTGCTGTATCAGGACACATGCATAGTAGCTAAATTGACTGTATTAGAGCACATCCAATGGGCTAAAAGGTACAGTGCCTTTATAGGACATTCTGTATGTAGCCAATGCTACAGTATTAGG
>PVKE010052972.1:0-10177 GCA_004027555.1 Craseonycteris thonglongyai
TCCCCTCTTCTCCCCCCTCTCCAGGTAACCACCAAACTATTGAGTGTGTCCATAATGCTGGTGCCCTCTCCCACCTCCCCTCCCTCCCTCCCTCCCCCCTTCTTCCCTTCACACAGTTGTTTTTGAACTCCTAGATTCACCCTCAACCTCCACATGCATGGATCTGATCTTAGATACTAAAGACACTAAGGATGAGCTAACAGAGACCTCCACCCAGTTCCCAAACTTACCACTGGGTGGTGTACATGAGGGACGGTTCCAAATAACCTGAAAAGCCTTCAACGATTGAACTGACATTAGTATCACAGTATCACAACCCACAGAAGGTATGTTAGCACTTGCAGCCTAAATTGAATCAAGTCAAGTACATGCTATCACAAAAATATCCCAACCTGTTCAAGTACCTACTAAACAAAAATATCAACATCCTTATAGAATTTAAATAAAACCAAGTCTCACAATATAATATTCAAAAGGACCATGAAACAATCCAAAATTAACATATGTAGATCCCCAGAAATCTCAACTCACATGGAAAAAGACAGTCAGCAAGTGACAACAAGGTAGCACAGATAATGGAATTTTCTGACACAGACTTTAAAGCAGTTATAATAAAAATGCTAGAAAGAGAAATCACAAACAGTCCTGAAATGCAAGTTAAAATTAGAAGCATCTGCAAAGAAGTAGACTATATAAATAAGAACCAAGTGAAAATTTTAGGACTGAAAAATATAACTGAAATTTTAAAACCTCACTTGATATACTCAATAGCAAAATGGAGGTGACAGAGGAAGGAGTTAGTGAAAGTGAAGCTACATCAACAAAAATTGTCAAATACGAACAACAGAACAAATTTAAAAAAAAACAGCGTCAAAGAGACCTATGAGATTACAATAAAATGTCTAATAGTCATATCATTGGAGTCTCAAAAGAAGAAGGAATGTGGTTCTGAAAAACACTTGAAGAAATAATGCTCAAAACCTTCCCCAGTTCTACAATGGATCCACAAATTTGAGAAACTAAATGAGCTCCAAACAGAATGAACCCAAAATATTCAAGTGTAGAAATATTATAATCAAACTGCTAAAAACCAAAGACAAACAAAAATCTTAAAAGTAGCCAGAGGAAAATGATGCATTACTTATAGTAGAGCATTTATTTAAATGAGAATGGATTTCTCATCAGCAACGCTGGCCTGAGAAGTGGGGGTAGAACATTTTCAAAGAGCTGAAAGAAAAAAAACTGTCAGTCCAAAATTCTATATTTAGAGAAAATATCCTTTATGAATAAAGGTGAAATAAAGACGCTCTCAGATGAAGGAAACTAAGATACTATAAAGCCAAAAGACCTGCTGTAAATCTTCAGACAGAAGGAAAATTATAGTGAAGGAAACCTGGAACATCAAGAATGAAGGAAGAACACCAGAAATTATAAATATCAGGGGGAAGAAAAAGAGAAGATGCTAATTACCAATACCATAAATGAAAGAGAGGCTATCACGAAAGATCCCACAGACACAAAAAGGATAAGAAGAAAATATTATTACAATTCTATGCCTTTAAATTGAACAACTTTGATGAAATAGACCAATTCTTTGAAAACCGTAAACCACCGGAACTCACCCAATATGAACTACAAGGGCAGGCTGATCAATTTTGCCTCATTTTTGTTACATTAGACATATCTGGATATAACCAGTTCTGTGTAGTCACATGGCAACTCCCCTCGATCATTCTTGACCTTATACACACAGATACTAACATTTTTCACCCCGTGCACATCAAAATGGAAGAGTGTTCAGATGTTCGATTCAAATAGCATGCTGTTATTAAATTCCTAACAGAGGAAATGTTTCTCCAATTTTTTTTTTTTTTAAAAGAAAGTGAAGACTTCTTATAGAAGATCACTGCAAGTAATGAAACTTGAGTCCATCATTATGACCCCAAGAACAGAAGACCATTCGTGGAATACCACCATCAGCTGAAAAATTTCAGAACTCAGGCCTTGACTGGCAAGGTGATCTATGTGAGTATACAGAACCAGTTATATCCAGATATGTCTAATATAACAACAACAAAAATTACAATGGAGGCAAAATTTATCAGCTCTCCCTCCTATAACTCATACAAAGTGAATAGCCCTATAACTATTAAATAAATACAACAAAACACGTACATAATCTGTATGTTGAAAACTACAAAAAGCTGAGAAAGAAATCAGAGGAGACCCAAACTCACGCAGAGACATACTGTTTTCATGGATTACAAAACTCAACATATTAAGGGTATTAATTCTCCCCACATTGCTCACTAGTTTTAAAACAATACCAATATAAATTCCAACAGTCTTTGTTGTAAGTATAAGCAATCTGATTATAAAACTTATATGGAAGAAAAATTGAAGTAATGTAGCTAAAACAATTTTGAAAAAGAAGAATAAAATGAGAGGAATCATCCTAATCTATATTAAAGCTTACTGTATAGCTACAAGAACGTACAGTATTGGAAGAGAGATAGACATATAGAACACTAGGCAAAATAGAGAGTCCAGAAAAAGACAAGTATGGCTATTTAGTTGTTGTTGCTGTTTTTTGGGTTTTTTTAAATATTATATATTATTGTTAAATTTAATGGGGTGACATTGGTTGGTAACAATTAGATAGTTTCCTGATGTACATGTTGTTTTTTTTAAGATTTATTTTATTGTTTTTGACAGAGACAGAGAGAGACAGAGAGACAGAGAGAAGGGGGAGGGCCCAGAGCAGTCTCCATAGTTGTACGTCATCAGTTTCGACATGGTTTCATTCCACACAGGTGGTCAGGGGCTGTGCAGGGCAGGAACTGGGCTGGGGAGACACGCCATGTCGGAGGCACGCCCCGTTGAGCCAGGGGCTGAACTGGGGGGTGAGAACCGAACTGGGGGCCTCCTGCATGGGAAGCACACCTCAGTTCAGCATATGGGTCCACACAGGCCAGGGCCGGGATTCGATCCTTGGTCCCCAGGGCTGCAAAGTGAGTGCTTAACCCGCTGAGCCATCCCGGGTTCCCCTGGCTGTTTAGTTTTGACAAAGGTGGAAAAAGAGCCCAATGGAGAAAGGATAGTCTTTTCAACACATGGTTTCAGAAAAATTGGTCATCCGTATGCAAAAAACAAAACAAACAAAAACCTTAATTTTATTTTATTTTTTTTATTGGTTTTGACAGAGAGAAAGAGAGAGAGACAGAGAGAGAACTGAACTGGGGGAACTCCCCAGTTCAGCATATGGGTCCGCAAGGACCGGGCCGGGATTCAATCGTTGCACTGCAAAGTGAGCGCTTAACCCACTGAGCCATCCCAGCTTCCCCCAAAAACCTTAACTTTAACCTCACACTCTATGCAAAGCTTTTTTCAAAATGAATCATAGATTTAAGTATAAACACAAAATTACAAACTTTTAGAAAAATACATAAGAGAAATCTTTGTCACATAGGTTTGCGTGAAGAGTTCTTTGGACATGACACTAAAAATATAGTCCCTAAAGGAAAAGAAAATGATAAATTGAAGTTTATAAAATTTTAAAACTTTTCTCTGTGAAAGACACTGTTAAGAGAAAAAAATGACAAGTTATAGTCTGGGAGAACATATTTACAAATCTTTTATCTGATGAAAGATATGTATCCAGAACATACAAAGAACTCTCAAAACTCAGCAATAAAAAAATGAACAATCTAATTTAAAAATGGGCAAAGCACTTGAGCAGACACTTCACCAAGGAAGGTGTAATGATGGCAAATAAACATGAAAAAATATTAAATGTCATTAGTCATTAGAGAAATGCAAATTATAACCACAATGAGATATCATTACACAACTATTAGAATGGCTGAAATCAAAACACACTGACAAAAGAATCAAGTGCTAATGAGGATGCAAAGCAAGTAGAACTCCCACATTCTTGGTGGAAATAAAATGGGACAGCCACTGTGAAAAAATGATTTGACAATTTCTTAAGAAATGAAATAAATACCTATCATATGACCCAGTTATATCATTCCTGAGTATTTAACCCAGAGCAACAATTGACAATCTTCTGTAAAGAGGTGATAGCCAATATTGCAGGCTTTGTTTGCAGTTCATACAGTTTCTGTCTATTCCAGTGTAGATAATAAATTATTTGGTCATCCTACTCACCAACTTTCACAACAATGATATCTACTCCTAATCTTATTCATCATTTACAAATGAGGATATTTTTTTTTAAGATTTATTTTATTGATTTTTGACAGAGAAACAGAGACAGAGAGAGACAGAGAGAAGGGGGAGGGCCCAGAGCGGTCTCCATAGTTGACATTAGTTTTCCATATAGTTTCACTCCACAGGCGGGCACAGGGCTGCGCAGGGCAGGAACTGGGTCGGGAGCCTCCCACATAGGTCCCGGCAAGAACTGAACTGGGGGCACACCCCAGTTCAGCATGTGGGTCTGCAAGGGCCGGGGCCGGGACTCGATCCCAAATGAGGATATTGAGACCCACAGTTATTTAATTATTGTATGGTTGTGCTAAGAACTGAAACTACCATGTATGAATGCAAAGCCTGAGCTTCATACAGGGGTCTCCAAACTTTTCAGCCCGCGGGCTGCATTAACTATCAAACAGCAGTTTGGGGGCTGACTACACACTTGAGGTCCAAATAAAAAAGAATCAAAACATAGATGTTGTTTTTAATTATTTATTTAATATTATTTTATTCAGATAAAAAAGGTCTCCACAGGCGGGATGAGAGGGCCTCACTGGCCGCATCCGGCCCGCGGGCCATAGTTTGGAGACCCCTGCAAGACTATCCAGCCTTCCATCAGATGACTGACTATTCACCAGGTCAGCTCCTCTCATGCAGTTAGTCTGATTACATCAGGTCATCCTTTTTGGTGAAATTTATCAATGAGTTTTGAGATAGGTTGGGCAGGGAGGAGCTCTCTGAGAAGTTAACACTTCAGGCCTAAATGAAATAAAGAAGTGAACCATGTGAATTTCAATGCAAATGTGTATTACAAGTACAAGAAACATCAAATGCAACATTTGAGGCAAGATTAGATCTATGTGTTCCCCAAGTAGCAAGGTCAGTGTGACTTGTAGTGAGAGTGAAAGGAAAAGTAGTAGGATAAACACTCATAAATGTAGACATTGCCTAGATCATGTAGAGGTTTGCAAATTATAGTGGAGACTATAGGTTTTAGTTTAGGTATATTGGAAAACCAATGAAGGATTCTAAGTAAGGAAGTAATTCATCTGATTTATGTTTTTGAAATATCACTCTGCACTGTATGGGGGCAAACATGAAAGTAGAGCTGAGAGGACCAGTCAGGAGGTTAGAGACCTATTCCAGGCGGGAGATGAGGATAACTTTGACTAGGGTGGTAACTGTGATAGTTGTGGGAAACAATGAGATTCAGGATATATTCTGAAGTAGCGTTGACAGGATTTGCTGATGGATTAAATAAGGAGTCTAAGAGAAAGATATTTTCCATGTTCTGTACTAAGTAGTGTAAACGTCTTATCTCAGTGCAGTGGAAACAATGAGAACTGGTCAGATTGAGGATGTAATTTGAATAAAGAGACAACAGGACTTGGTGGTAAACTGGAAAAAAAAAAGGCAGAAGGGAAAGGGAAGAATTAAAGTGACTCCTAAATTTTAAGTCTGAGCAAGTGGGTAAATAGAATTACTATATAATGCTCATAAAGTAGTAAACACTGAGGAAGCAGTAGGTTTGGGAAAAGAATTAAAAGTTGTGCTTCTTAATCCAAGTAGAAATAAAAACAGGTTATATATGAATCTGGTACTCATGAAAGGGATCACAGCAGGAAATATAAATTATAGAGTTATCATCATCTAGATAGTATTTAAATGTCACAAGACTGGGTGAGATCACCTGGGGATAGAGTGTGGATGAAAAAGATGGACAAAAACTATGTTCTAGGGCACTCTATTATTTAGAGGTCAAATAAAAGGGAATAAGTTAGCAAAAGAAATTGAAAGGGAGCAAGCCAATCAGGTAGGAGTTAAATCTGAACAGCCAAGTGAGGAAAGGATTTTAAAGAAGAGAGTATCATCAACTATGTCAAATGTTGGTAAGGATCAAGGAAGGTAGGGACTGTAAACTGATCATAGGATTTGGTTTTTGGTAGGTTGGTCACTAGTGACCTTGATACGAACCTTTTCAGAGCAAAGGGACTCAAAGTGTGAGAGCGGGAGTGAAAATGTGGAGACTAACTCTTTCATGCTACTTCTCTTTTATAAGGGGTGGGATAAGAGGGGTGTGACTTCAAGTGAATGAATTTTAAGTGGGTCCAAATGTAGTATAGTGCGTGTCTAGATAATTACCATGTTTCAAGGACATATTGTTAGAGAGCTGTATTGTAATTAGAGTTTTAAAATCAATAAAAGTTATTTTCTATCTTGAAATATAAATGCTGTGTGTTAAATGATAGAGCAGAAACAAGTTAATATTTAATTCAATATGAGGATAATCTCTGAGGTCAATTCCATACATTTAAATGAAGCAAAAGACTAGCTCTGAAGATAGCTTAATAATTTTACATCTTTGAGAGGCATCTCTAAAATCACAATAGCTGATATAGCTATCTTCAGAGCTAGTCATTTAATACATGACATTGACCTACTTTCCTCTTAAATTATTTAAGAGTTAGCTGTTCAGTTGAATCTTGTCCTTGCAATGTGTAGTAAAGGACTCTAATTTGTTGTACATTTTTTAGTTAAAATGTTAGAGTTCAAATAACAAAGGGATCTATCTGTTGCAAATAAATGTAAAGTAAATCAAAGGATACCAAACTCTTTTTTAAAACATTAGTTTTCTATTATGAAGAATTTAGATTACTGTTTCATCACAATTTGTTAAATTAAATTTATTGGGGTGACATTGGTCAGTAAAATTATATAGGTTTTGAGTGTACAATTCTATAATACATCATCTATATAATGCACTGTGTGTTCACCACCCAGAGTCAATTATCCTTCTGTTACCATATATTTGACAGAAGAATTGACTCCCTTTACCTTCCTCTACCATCGTCCTCCCTCCTTACCATCTTATAACCATTAAATTATTGTCCTTTTCTATGAGTTTTTGTTTGTTTATTTGTCTTGTGCACTTGTTGCTTTCAGTTTTGTATCTCACAAGAATGAAGTCATATGGTTCTCAACTTTTTCTGTCTGACTTATTTCACTTAGCATGATAATCTCAAGATCCATCCATGTTGTTGCAAATTAGTATTTCATCTTTTCTTATTTCTAAGTAATAGTCTATTGTGTGTCTTCTTTATCCAATCATCTATCAAAGGACACTTTGGTGTTTCAGTGCCTTAGACACCATGAATAATGCTACAATGAACATAGGGATATATGTGTGTGTGTATATATATATATATATAGTTCTAGCACAACTTATATATCTCAAATGAACAAAAAAGTAATATCACTTACAGTATCTTAACGTAAACTGCCTTTGAATGGGAGCTTCCTTTGAGCTCTATAAGACATATCTAGAAAATACACTACAGTGGAAAAATGAGGTCTGCTTAAATTGAATGGTGGAGGAGACTGTGGTTTTTCTTTTTGATTAATTGCTATAACAGTGTCCTTCAGGTGGCTGAGAGAGTTTCATATTTTTTGAAACATCATTAGTTGCTGAAGTTCTTGCAGGACCACTTTGATGCTATATGCATTCTGCCATTTTGTTAGCACTGATATGAGTTTTGGGCCACCACTCCATTACAGCTATTAACTAAATTCATATTAATTTTTGTTACAAATATCACACAAATGGGGTGCTTCTGGTTATTTAGGTCCATATTCTATTTTAAGGTTTTATATTCGGTTTTCATAAATTGTCCAATCCCATGGTGGCTGCCATCTTGCACCCAGAATACATATATCTTTACAGATAAATGTTTTCAGATATTTTGCGTATACACCCAGAAGAGGGATTGCTGGGTTATGGACTTCCCAAGTTATGTACTTGACTAGTAATTTACATCTACCACATGCATAGGCAACTGTGAAGATTGGGATGTCTCTTATTTTACTTTCCCACAGTAAATATAATATAAAGCCGTTTTGTGGTTTGAGTGAAAAGAGAATCACCTTTCCCATCAACAGCAAGTCTGCGTTACCTGCCCAAATATGGTAAATCTCCTATATGATATTAGGTATTATGGTCATCATACTTAAAAACCTGATCTCTTTCACCTTCTACTCCAGATAACGTACTTCATGATTCACTAGCAAGCAATGACAAAACATTGCCCAAACTGCCAACCTGTGACTAAAGCAAGAATTGTACGAGAACAGCAAGCATCTTCTCTCCCTTGGCCAAACACTGACTCAGACTCTTATTAATTAGCATAACAAGTGGAGGATATTTTCCCAAGTGAGAAACAGAATTTTCCTAAAGCCCAGGAATAACGGGCTAATTCAAACTTGTGCAAACCATCAAGAACTCTGATGACAGAAACTGCATAATACATTTTTTTAAGTTGTTTCCAGTTTCGCTCTGAAGACAAAGCCAAGTATAGGTGTAGTATTTTAGAAAATGAAAAATCGTAAAATAAATTAAACCCAGGACAGGGGAACAATAGTTCATTTTAGTTAGTGATCACAAACTCACAAACTCACAGATGTTGTGAATTTTCATTTTGAAGCCTCTCTTGTACATTTTCTTAAATGGTTCATTTTCTAAAACAAATATTAATGATCTCAGCCCTGGGGAAACATGCTAACTGCTTATTATAACTCAAGGTCATCATAAATGTAAACTTATATGAAACCTTTATAATAATATCAAAATTTTTTAGTAACACAGAAAGCATAATATTGAAATGAGTAAATTGTTATCTAACTTGAATTATATACAATATTATTCTCTTTATTCTCTCATTTTCATCTCCAGGGTGTTTGCAGTGTCATGGGATTAGTATACGGTCAAGAACTGACAAGAAATATGTAGACTTTGGAGATAATTTAGAGGAGGGCAAAAATAATTATTAAATTAGCTCTTGAGAAGTCATAACTTTGAAGATAAAAATTGTGTTTTCCCAAGTAAAGACAGGGTTTTAATTTACTTTTACTCTGCTCATTGGTGAAAGACAAAATTGAATATAATACCATCAGGTAACATTTAAAATAAGCAAGAGGGAAAGCTGGGATGGCTCAGCGCGTTAAGTGCTCCTTTTGAAGCCCCGAGGATCGAATCCTGGCTCCGGCCCAGGCGGACCCACATGCTGAACTGGGGTGTGCTTCCCGAATGCGGTGAGGCCCCCAGTTCAGTTCAAAAAGAAAAATAATAATAATAAAATAAAATAAGCAAGAAAATCAGCAAAGCGTGTATAAGGAAAGGAAAGGTAAGACAAAGAGGTCAAAAGTAAAATAAGCAACAGAGCATAGCCCAAGAACCTCTATAAAGTACCGGTATGTGTTTGCAAGAGATGGACCATCCATTTGATTCTGGGCTCCTCTGAAGCAAATGCAAAGATGTAACAAGTAAATTACATCATACAGACAAGCTTTTTATAACAGCTACACCTTTTCCTAGCACAGTAGATTCCTTTAATTGGAACTCAAGCAACGGGCAAAATTTGCCCGTTGCTTGAGAGTGCCAGTTGCTTGAGTGCCAGTTAAAAGAAAGTCTACTTACAATTATCCATCATCTACCAATCCCCATGGGTGCCGGTTAACTGAGAGTGTACTGTATTGAGGCCAGGGTAGTAGGATGCTATGCTACATAATTATCAATACCCTCAACAACTTGGTTTTAGAGAATATAGCCATATATTTCAAAGGACTGTTTCTTTTGAATTGATTTAATGAATGTCTGTGACATAACAAAGAACATTCAAGAGAAGCATTTCTAAGAGATACTGAAACAATATGGGGCAGGAATGCCTCATGGTTAGTCTGACATATATATATATATATAAAAAGAATTTATTCTGGGACACTGCGAAAGCAGTATTAAGAGGGAAATTTATATCATTACAGGCCTATCTCAAGAAACAAGAAAAACTACAAGTAAACACCCTCACATCTCATCTTACAGAGCTAGAAAAAGAGGAACAGAGGTCCCCCAAAGCCAGCAGAAGAAAAGAATTAATAAAAATTAAAGCAGAACTTAATGAAATACAGAAAA
>PVKE010052973.1:0-10176 GCA_004027555.1 Craseonycteris thonglongyai
ATAGAAACAACAGATTTCTGTATATTAGTTTTGTTTCCTTCAACTTTATACCGAGTTCATTTATTAGTTTTAATAGTTTTCGGTGGAGCCTAGGTTTTCTTTTAAAGATTTTTATTGTTTTTTGACAGAGAAACAGACAGAGACAGAGAGAAAGGGGAGGGCTCAGAGCAGTCTCCATAGTTGACATTAGTTTTCCATAGTTTCACTCCACAGGTGGGCACGGGGCTGCGTGCAGGGCAGGAACTGGGCCAGGAGTCTCCCACATAGGCCCCGGCAAGAATTGAACTGGGGGCACAGCCCAGTTCAGCATATGGGTCCACCTGGGCCTGAACCAGGATTCAATTGTCTCCAGGGCTGCAAAGTGAGCACTTAACCTGCTGAGCCATCCCAGTTTCCCCTAGGTTTTCTATATATAGCATTGTGTCAGGTGCAAATAGTGAGTTTTCTTTTTATTATTATTTTTTGTCTGATATTGATGGCTAGGATTACCAATACTATGTTGAGTAAAATTGGTAAGGAATGAGCATCATTTTCTTTTTCCTGATATTACAGGAAAAGCTTTTAGTTCCTCACTACTATATAGGATCTTAGCTGTGGTTTGTCATATGTGGCCTTTATTATGCTGAGGTATATTCCCTCTATACCTACTTTGTTGAAATTTTCTATAAATAGATTTTGAACTTGTCAAGCATTTTCTTCTCTATTCAGATGATCATGAGTTTTTACTTTGGATTTGTTGAGGTATCCCATTGATTGAGCCTTCCTGTCTAGAACAAATCCCACTTGATCATATTGTATAATCCTCTTAATATATTGTTGAATCCAGTTTGCAAATATTTTTTTGAGAATTTTTGCATTTATGTTCATCAGAGATAATGGCCTGTAATTTTCTCTTTGTCTTTCTCTGGTTTTGGTATCAGGGCAATGCTGGATTTGTAGAATAGGTTTGGGAAGTGTTTCTTGCTCTTCATTTTTTAATGTTTTGAGAAGGATGGGTATTACTTTTGAAATGTTTCATAGAATTCACCTGTGAAGCCATCTGTTCCTGTTTTTGTTTATTGGGGGTTTTTTGATTATTACTTCAATTTTATTGCTAGTAATCAGTATATTCAGATTTTGTGTCTTTGTGGTTGAGTCTTACAAGGTCTAACAATTTAAGTTCGTGAACTCATCCTTGAAAAAGTGCTACATACATCATTGCTGAATATCACTATGGTCACTTTTGAAGTACTCCTGTTGGGAAGGTATGCACTGATCCCAGCACCTAGTCTACCTTTCACAGACCTTTTGGAACTCTTCTTCTGGAATGGCCATCAGAACCTATCATATTACCCTTCATGTCCTGAATGTCATCAAATTTCTTCCTTTCAGTATTTCCTTTATCTTCAGGTAAAGAAAAGCCAGTGGGGGCCAGATCAGGTGAGGAGAGAAGGTGTTACAATACAGTTATTTGTTTACTGGCTAAAAACTCCCTCACAGACAGTGCTGTATTAGCTGGTGTATTGTTGTCATGCAAGAACCATAAGTTGTTGGCAAAAGGTTTAGGTCATTTTTGTCTAACTTTTTCATGCAGCTTTTTCAGCACTTCCAGTCAACTTGGTAAAAACTCATAATAAAACAATCCCTCTGATATAAAAAAAAAAAAAGGTTAGCAACATTGTTTTGACTCTTGATTTGGACTGACAGAACTTTTTTGGTCATAGAGACCTGGCTGACTTCCTTTGTGCAATTTGAGGCTCTGTTTCAGGGTTGTATTGGCACACCCATGTTTCTTTACCAGTGATAACAGCCCAAAACATCATTTTGCCTCTCCAAAAGGTCTTGGCAAACTATGACACTCCTTTGCTTTTGTTCATTGGTGAGCTACTTTGGGACCATTTCCTGTACACTCCTTTCTCATGCCAAAATTTTCCATTAAGATTTTCCTAACTTTCTCTGTTGATGTTTACTTGGTCTGCTATGCTTCTCAGTCAGCAGACAATTCTGATGCACAAGTCAACAAATTTTTGCAATGTTTTCATCAGTTCTGATTATTGGCTGCCCGAACCTCTTCATCAGTGACTTTCTCTCCCCTCAGGAAAATGTTTAATCCATTTGTACACTGCCACTTTCTTCATGGCATTATCCCCATAAACTCATACTAACATGTGCCTCATTTCACTTCCACTCTTGCCCAATTTAATAAGAAACTTAATGTTTGCTCATTGCTCTAATTCAAGCTCCAACTTTCTGGCGGTGGCACAGAAAAACACGCAATAATGGACTCCATCGAGCAAGACTTCTACCACCACACGTCAATATGAACACAGCCGTGAGACACCAATATACCAAGGTTTTTTTATGAAACCTTACTGAGTTTGTACAGTGCTGCCAATATAAGCGTGTGGTGGAAAGTTTGCAAACTTGTCAGACTTCATAGTACATTTCTCCAAGGTTGTCCAATTTCTCAGCACATTGCTGTCTGTAGTATTTTTAGTGGTCCTTTGTATTTCTGCGGTGTCAGTTGTAACTTCTTTCATTTTTTATTTTATTTGGTTTATGGTATTGATGAGTTTGGCTAAAGGTTAGTCCATTTTGTTTACCTTTTCAAAGAACCAGCTCTTTATTTCATCTGTCTCTTCTATTGTTTTATTAATCTCTATGTGACTTTTTTCTTTCCTTCTGTTTACTTTGGGTTTTATTTTCATTAGGTGTAAAGTTATGTTGTTTATTTTGGATTTTTCTTGTTTCTTAGGCCTGGGAAGCCATAAACTTCCCTCTTAAAACTGCTTTGCTACATCCCATAGATTTTGGAAAGTTTTTCATTTTCATTTGTGAACATGCTGCAGCAACCCTACAACCTGGCCAGAGCACGTGGATAGAGCTCCTGCCCATGCCCTAGAGGTAGAGGGGGATGTAAATAATGGCACTCACCAGCACCTGCAATCATGCAAGGGTTCCTGCAGATCCCGGAGAGGTCCGTGGTTCCCCAACCTTCTCTGTATGGTCTGTGTCCCATTTGTTGTGCAGTTTTCCAGTCAACTCCCAATTGTCTCTCAGGGGAACTGCTCTATACATATATGTGTGTATAATCTGGTGCGTTCATGGGAGTGGGGTGAGTTCAGCATCTTCCTATGCTGCTACTATCTTAGAACTCTTGCAGGAAAGGTGGTAAATGGGATTAGAGGAAGTTCGAATAAAGTGAGATTAAGATAACTGAATGCAGGAGAGCCTGAGGGGTTTGACAAATAGGATATGACCAACTTTCCTCAAGAATATTTCTGATAGTAAGATTAAGTCAGATTTGAGAGGTAACAGCAGTTTTAGGCTAACACTCTTTTCTGTATGAGAAAAGAGATGGAACTCCAGCTTGAAGAGGAAATAACTAGGGAAAAATTTCCAGAATCAACTGAACTGATTTTGAATTTGCTACTAAACTATAATATTCCATGTCCTGTAATATTCCATGTCCTGTAATGTTCCATGTGCTAGGCATTGAACTAGATGACACCAATTTTTAGAACAAAGTTGCAAGGCCAATGTTGTTTTCTTCATTTTATAGGTGAGCATTTGGACACCAACATAAGACAATACCTACTATCTGGTTTGGACAAGTTATTTAACCAATTTAAGAAAGTTTTACTAAATGAGAATAGTGCTACCTACCTGATCACTGAAAATTAAATGATATATATGTATCTTTGTATATATGTACATATACAATCACATAAACATAGAAAAGCACTTGGCAGTAACTTAATACATATTTCTGGTATTAATCTGTGACAAAAATAATGTCCAAGGTATGGTCATGCAGCAGAACTGAACTAAAAGGAAGGCTTCCTTTTCTAAGTAGATAGCTTTATTTTAAGCAATCATTTTTGACACGTGGGCTTCTTTTCTTTTGTAGGTATTGGATGTAAGTAGAGAAGGCAAAGAAGAAGTATTCTATGGGCCTACACTCCCTTTTGCTTCCAATGGCATAGCAGCATGCTTCCTTCCAGCTCCATATTTCACATGCCCTAACCTGCAAACTCTTCAAGTGCCTCATCACAGGATCGGCACCATCTGAAAAGCCAATGTTCTTTTAATAACCATGAATAGGATGGAAAAAAAACGGCCTGACTTTTGCATACTGGACATGAAAAGACTCAGTACCCAATGCTTCCTGGTTTCGTTTCCTAGTCTTATATGCAGATAAACATTAGCGCACAAAAAACAAAAGAGAGAACAATTTTCTAAAACACATTAGTAAAAATTCTTGTCACCCTTCTCAGTTTGTCAACATACAATACCTTATGTATGACTTTTATTGTGGTATACCTTAGTGCCAACTTAATGGTCCATTATTGTTCTATGAGTCTTTAGAGAATTCTTGGTCCGTTTTTTTCTAATCAGTACTGTCTAGGACAAGTTGTCACTGTTAGTAAGTCTATTTCATAAGTACTCTCCTCAGTGATCTTTAAAAAACTTTAGCATTTTATCACGTTACTACTTAAGCCTGGGTTTGTAATTTTTGTTTAAAAGTTCAATTTTATGTAGCCCCAACTCAGTAGACTCAGCATTATGACATCATACATTTTTAAATTCCATATTTTATTCAAGGTAATACAAATAATAGGAATACTGTGGAATAGCAGTTGGTGAAATACCCAGATTTTTCACCTTCATTATTACCCTGTGACCTTGGGCCAGGGGCTTAACTTCACAGTGCTTAAGTTGTTTCACTTTTTAAAGAGGACCATTTGTGATTTCTATATTAATTCAGAAGAATGTTGTGAGGATTAGGCAAACGCTCTGTAGTACTTCACCTAAGAGAAAAATGTCACTCAAATTCCAAGGTATTTTATTGTCTTTAGAACCTTGTAACTGCACTGGGAGGCTATTTTTGAAGTTAAAAAATTACTAATAGAACTTTGAATTTTATCTATGGGATAAATGATTCTGACAAGCAAGGGAAAGAGATAGGCTCATTAGGAAAAAGGGAGTTTACCAAAGCCTAAGATTCCTTAACTTGTAAAAATCCTCTCCTCAAATAATAACTCTCTCAAACATGTCATTTAAACTCATTTAATGAAAAATATTATATAGCTCAAAAAAATTAGCTGTACTAATTTTGGTACCATAAAGTGCTTTGACATAAATTTGAACCTAGAATCAGTAGTTCTAATAAAAGTTTTTCCACTTTGTTAAAGGTTATGTCAATCTTGAGTGCTTGTGGAAGTCTTCTCCACCACCAATATATACGAGAGCTGTCTGGAAAAAATCCAGCCATTGCCATTATAATAAGAGTGGTTACATGGCTGGCTCCTTTCTGGACAGCCCTTGTAGTTTATTACTACCATTTTTAATAATGCATAAGGACTTTTTAAGGCTAGATTTTGCTTTGCCTGAAACAAAAATAAAACAACTCAATAATCATATTTGAACATAAATTCAACAAGCATAATTAGAGTTTTCGCCCTTTCCTAATCTTGTTAATATCTAAGTCACCTTTACTAAAAGACTTTCCTTTTTTCTCCTTGGCATAATTTAATCATTTAGCAATCCTTGTCTTATATTATGTAAAATTTCTGGTTACTCAAACTAAAGGGTGGGAGACTAGGGGTAAGGAAAAGAGGTAAATTTTTAAAGAAACAGATTTAGTTTACACAAACAAAAAGACCTTAATATATTTGTACAATTTCGAAAAGTAAAAAGTGATACTAATAACTGATGTTTAGAAGGATGACAGAGAATCTCTTTAAAAAGTATAAATCATCTAAACTAAATTTTTTACTTGCCTTTTAGGAAAATAGACTCCAGCATTCCAGAAATCTTTAACAAAGACCTATGCAGGAAATATTTCAAATTCATTAAAATTTATACTTGACATACAAATATTCCCTCTAATAGTTTTACCTTATAAAACCATTAAAATCTGTAATCTCAACCCCTACATCAGCCCTAATGAATTAAAGGAAAATGGTCTAAAAATAAGCTAGATAAATGAAAGGTAGGTTTCTAACTATTCATTTAAAACAATCAGTATTTATTATTAAGCCCCTCCTTGGTGAACTTTAACACAGTATTTGCTAAGATTACAGAATCGAACTCATAAATTTTTAAAGCTTTGCATAACTTTCAGAAACATCCTTTATAGTTATAGCAAAAAACAGCATTCAAACTACAACATACCTCCCCTACAAAGAAAATAACTCAGATCACTTAATAATAAGATAATTTTCCTCAAATTATAAATAAGAGCTAAAAAGGAAAAACTGGCTACATAAACCCAAATCCACTGAAACTATTCAAATACATATTTTCCATTTAAATGTACTATTCTTTAGTAATCTTTTATTTTCACTCTTCAAAATTAAAGACCATGTAGTATTTGTATTTAAATCATTAATTTGAATATCCATAGAAATATCATGAAAGTTCTAACAAGTTACACATAAAGATTAGAATTAAAAAAATAAAAAGCAGTAACAAATAGATATTATCAGTATTCTTAGTATGGGAGGAAATCCAGCAAAGACAACAATCTAAAATACTGTGTATGTAAAATGCAAAAATTACTTAGATTCTTAATAACAAAATGCCAATTAGGCTATTTTTCATACTTTTCATATTTTCTTCAGTTTAACTGCATGTATATTATATATCCTCTTCAGACACCACAACAGCTGGAAAACTAGTGTTTTACTATAGAGTATAAAAGCAACAGGAATAAGATAGAAATTATTTCTTCCACTATTTGAAAACCAAAATAAAAATAAACCATGTTAATCTGTCATAAAGAAGAAAGTTGAATAATCATGGGCACAGGAAATTAAATGGAGACATTTTTATTATGAGTCCTTATATGCACAAAATAGTTTATAAACATGGGTGTAAAATAAAAATGCCTAGAATTTTTCTAAAAGCACAATCACAGATACAATAAATCAGATAACTATTAGCACACCCAAAAACTTTAATAAGCAGAAATTGATCAATTCCAATCATTTTTTACTGATTTTGGTAACCTTACCAATATAGTTTATCACATAATCAAAATACAAATCTCTTATTAAATATGTGAAAGAATATGCTACTTTTACTAGCTTCCCAAACGAACTGTTTCAACCAAAGAAAGCATGTTAATTATACTGGAATATTACTGAAATATTCCTGAAATATACTGGAATATACTGGAATACACTTGACTGATAAGAAAATATTTTTTAATCCATGGAATAGACAGCAGATCAATTTTGGGAAAGACTTACACACAAAGTCTATCAATCAAAAAGCAGTGGTTTAGTACTGATATTGTGGCTTTTAGTGAGGACTCTGAATCTACCTTTTATCTCTGAAACATAAGTGCTATGTTAACAGGTAGTATTTTAGAGAAGGTAGCAGAGGCTTGCCATTTTTCTAATATAACAATGCTAAAGGGGAAGTAAAAAGGAAAACTCAAAATTTCTGTAAAAGTACATGAAAACAGGTCCATGTAATTCTTTAATAACTAAGTAGCTTTAAAATTATGTGATAAAGCATGAGTAATGAGTACATACATGTAGTCTAACAAATCACTAATATTTTTAACATAGATGCCCAGGAAGAAAAAGTCAAATATATTTAAGAAGAAAAAATGTACTAGGAATAGCAAAGATTTAAAAGTTTTATAGTAACTCTTCTAATGCAAATGAACTCAATACTAAATGACATTTATACAGAGACAATTCTCCATGTTTTTCTCCCCCACAGAAACCTAATTAAATGTTAAATTAAAATTTAAATCATAACCAAATCTAAGTGTCTAATAAAATCATTTCATCATGCTATTGTCCTTCACCTCTTTTACACTCCACCTGATATTTCACAGAAATTATTTAACTGGAATATTCGCAGAGTATAGGCATTCAGACAGTCTAGTATCGTGTTTGAGGTAAGTCTGGACAGAAAGGTAGAATCAGATGGCAGAAGTCTCCTGACTGAAGAGTTTAACTGTCAGCTTTATTAACAATGGCAAGTAATCTGAATGCCCTGAACAGAAAAGTAAGGAAAGTAGTATTTTAGGAATACTGGCAGAACTGTGACAAGGAATAATCTCAGGAAAGGTGCTAAAAAGATTAAGAAAGAGATCATAGTGCCCAATAGGAAAAAGGAGTTTGGATACACAGGATGGCAAAAAATAGCAAGAGCCTGTACTGCTGAGCAACTGAAAGTAAGGGACAATGAAGAGTCCAAGATGCCTCTGAAGTTTCAAGCCTAAGTAACTTGGGAAAACAGTGTATTCCCTTGGTAGAAAACAAAGGCAGGAGTTGGACTGGAATAGGTGACAAGGGCTACTGGACATGCTATCTTGAGATTTCAGGAGGATCACCTAGAGAGGTTTAGAGAGAAAGTAGCACTAGAAAGATACTAAGAGAGAAAATTATAAAACTAGTGTTATCAGCTGACAACTAGAAGAATGTTGAGACAGAGGAAGTGAAAAGCCAGATCTTACCTTGGACAAGAAGCAGGATCACTTAGGATGCATAAGATAAAGGAAAATGCAAATGTCACGCAGAAGACGACAAAAGAAACGAGAACACACTCAGACTTCACCAGAACAGAGTAGCTTACATTACAATGGAGGAAGAAGCAGCTCAGAAATTATTGGATATGTAGGGGAAAAAGTATTAAGGAAGCAGGTAGAAGCTACTCTAAGTCTGGGAATGGAAAAAGACAAAAGTACATTAATAAAGGGCCAGTGAAGATTTTCAAGAAAAGAACCGAGTCATAGATCTTCTTTCAATTAAAAAAAAAACAACTTCTTTAAAATATTACTTATAAATAAATAAAATACATATATACATACATAAACCTGTATTGGTACAGAGTTTGTAACTAATTTTTCAAGTACCGGTACCAACTTTTATTATTCTTAGCATCTGAACATATATACCCTAATGTATAATTCAGCAGCTGCTTTTCTTATCCTTAAAAATTTTCATATACTAAGGAGCAAGATTCTCAGATATATTTATCAATCTGCCTTGGAAAATAAAGAATATATTATAAATAATAACCTCTCTAAAGGCATCACTTTAAATAGATAAAATAGTGTAATAAGTCATTATCACAATGAAAAGAAACTCCTTGCTATAAAATCTATTTACAGAGGCTTTTATCCATTTCATTTGTTGAAGTAATGATAGTTGATTTGGAGGGAAAATAGACCATTTGTATGTCATGAAAAAGAAGAGGTACTCCTTTAGACTTCACAGATTACAACTAGAAGAGGGCTATTATCTATATATTGTTGATTGCAATACATTTCATTTTTAAAGATATTTATTGAGCCAAAAAAGGGTTGAAATGCTAAGAAACAAAACCCTGATAAAGACTAAAGTCACCAGAAGTAAGCAATAGATTGTCTGAAAGACAGCAAACACAACACATAAGAAAACACTGAAAAACAGTGGGATCACCTATGTAGGATATATAGAGGAACAAAACAGGGAGGTGTTCTTTACCTTTGTGCATGAGTAATACTGGAATGTCAGTCTGTCTCCAGAGAGTAAATCACCACATATCTTCACATACATTATCCCATTGGTTTTTACCAAAACATTGTAAAATAAAAGGATTATTCTTTTTTCTTGAGAAAATGAGGCTCAGAAAGGTTAAGTAACTTGCCCAATGTCACAAAGCAGAGATGGGTTTGAAACCCAGAGCTCTTTTTAAATAATGCTCACCACAAAAAGTAGTCAAGAAGGACAAGAGCCCAACTGGTAAAATAAATCTGGATGAGATAAGTTAAAGAGCTGAGAGACAATAGCTACTAAAGTAAACTAATCTGGTTCGCTGTAAACATAAAATGTGCTAAGTTATATGAGGTTCTAATTGAAGAGTAAATCAGCTGATATCTTGGGCCCCCTCTATTAATTTGCAATGTTAAGATTTTCTGGGATATTACTTCTTTTTATAGACTCTAGTTTATCTTCCTCCTGGTATGTCTTTTAATGACAACTCCAAAAGAAATGATGAGTAAAGAAAAATATTGGGCAACTGTTGGAACCTAAACATAAACACTATTGGCCTAAGTTAAAAACTTATATATTATCTCTATGATCATTTAGCCAGATTCAGTCTGATACTTCACAGAATTAAATATGCTCGGTAAGGATTTTTTTTTTTTTTTTTAATTTACCTCACACACTATAAAAAAAAAAGAAAAGA
>PVKE010052974.1:0-10176 GCA_004027555.1 Craseonycteris thonglongyai
CCAGCATGACAGTTACAGTACGAGACATTTCAAACAAGCTCAATCCTCAGAGGATGTGTCTCTGTCCTTAAAAGACATATGGAGATGTGGTGGGAGCTCAGTATACAGGACCAGGAAACATGTTCATCTCATTTTAATATAGAACTCAGTCAAATGTTTCTCAAAGAGCAGAACTAAGCTCTAGCTAATAATAAATGGTCCATTTTCCAGAGTCTCTTTTATGGATATTTAGTTAGCAGGTAGCCAGAGTCATAGGTATATTGCAACACACTCAGTGATTTAGAGAAGAGTAAGTGGAGAACTCTTCAGTGATTTAGAGAACTCTAAACTCACGATGGAGATCATGCAGAATACAAGGGCAAAAGGAGGAGTGTGTAGAGAAAGATAGAGGTTTTAATAGTCTTATTGTTAAATCTAGTTAATTTACTGAGAAATTTCAGTGTAATAAGAAAAATAAATGGTGGGAGGAATAAAATCCTCCTACTTGTTCAGGCAATTTTAAATCCTACTTTACAAATTGTGTGTGTGTGCTTGTAATATACAGACTTAGTAGTTACTGTTCCATGTTGCCACTTACCCATCAAGTACCCTTGAGTACATCTTCTCTCTGTTCATTAGAAACTAGCAATGAAACTCTGAGCTAATGCTGACATAGAGCTGACTACACGCCAGACACTCTCCTTGAATATTACTTCATTCACTCCTGCAAACAACTTTCCCATTAGGAAAAACGGATGTCACTGAGGATTGGAGGCATCAGAAAAGATGACAAGGAAGAGCTGATTTCTGAAGGACAGAAAATTTCAATGAGCAGAGGGGCAAGCTGAAAACAATCCCAGAGGAATGAAAGTACTGCCTGTGTGAGTTAATAAACATACATTGAGTATTGGGTGGTGGATGCCTGATAATGCTATGTGCATTCCAAATACGTAAGTAAAGCATGATGCTCAATGGAAAGGAGCTTACAGATTTTAGGGACAACTGTGACAAGCACTATACAAGAAACTCAACAAAATGCCTAAAAGCAAAGAGAAAGGAAAGCTTTATTTTTTAGTGAGACATGAGAGAATATTTTACAAAAGATGATAAATATCGGAGACAATCAGGATTTTGACAAATGACGAGAATTTTAAGGGCACTCCAAGAGAGAAACAATCTGAGTGTGGGCTTAGTTCTATGAAGGAGCAAATGGCTCAGAAGCAGAAATGCATGCAGAGTACACAGAGCAAAAATGAGGAATGTGTAGAGAAAGATAGAGGTTTAATAGTCTTATTGTTAAGTCCAGTTAATTTACTGAGGAATTTCAGTTTAATAAGAAGAATTAATGGTGGGGTGAATAAAGGCTTCCTACTAGTTCAGGCAATTTTAAATCCTATTTTACAAATGATATGTGTGTGTGTGTGTGTGTGTGTGTGTGTTACACAGACTGAGTAATCACTGTACATTTGGAAGCCTCCCAAGAGTTTGCTGACATTCTGTCTTTCTTCTCTCTAAATTGCCAAATCATAAG
Source organism: Craseonycteris thonglongyai (assembly GCA_004027555.1). NCBI lineage: Eukaryota > Metazoa > Chordata > Mammalia > Chiroptera > Craseonycteridae > Craseonycteris > Craseonycteris thonglongyai. The sequence continues at coordinate 1,511 of PVKE010052974.1, forward strand.
TACTTCAGTTTTCAAGGAAGCATAGTTAGATTCATTGATCCCAGAGTAAAGCAAATTTATTCTTAAAGGACCAAAATAAATACCATGGCTTTAATCAGCTCTAAGAAAATACACCAAGTACTCCCCTCCTCCTCCTGCTTCAAGTGCATTTGAGGCAGAGCAAGGTCTACGTTTGAGCAGATAGATTTCAGTGGAAGTAATTACAAGCTGCAACATAATTTCCTTAAAACGACACACATACCAGACAAATACTTATTTGTGGTTATGGAGTGGGTAAAGTTACCATAAAAATAGTAGCACACCTTATAATAGTGTTGTATGCCATAATTTACCTTCTCTATATCTGAAGTGTCATGTCTTGTTCCAGACTTAATATTTAGTAACTAACAATTTAATGTACAAATCTCTAGCCTAAGAAACAGAATAATTAGAAGAGGCAACCCCCCATTTTTTTACATGGAATCAATACAGTAAGCCATGAAAAATGCCTAAGGAGAAGTGAGAAGTGATATTTAGTTCTGAAAAATGTAGGGCGATTTTCAAATAACTCTTAAAGAACGTGCAGTAAACTCAGTGTATCTATATGCAGAGGGCAGTAATGGATCATAAACGATAACACACTTCTCTTATGAAAGTAAATGTCATAAGCATACCCTTAATTTGATGTACACATGTCTTCCAGAAATACACAAAATTAAAGCGTAACATATAAAAATCTATCACAAGTTTCAACCACCAAAAGTGAATGTGATGACAGAATATGGTCATCCTTTATGGTCAGCCCTTTACAGCTTTTGTTTTGAAGGAAAATGAGTTTTGGGGTAATTACCCTTCTGGTAATTACCCTTCTGTTTTCTGACCACCTAAAATAAATCCCTCATGAAAGAATAAAAACAATAAAAAATAAATAATCAAGAAGAGAAACATTTTCTATGCTATAGAAATTTTGGAACCGTTGGAGTTGAATAAATAATGCATGACTAAACAAGTGTCTCCTAAGGATTCAGCTCTATGTTATAACTTATTGGAAATATTCCATCTCATTTGAGTGGTTTATTTAAACTCTCTGACACCAACTTACAACAGAGCAAAGCGTAAGAGTTCAGAATACAGCATACTTCAAAATGTCAGAACTCATAAGACTCTCCCAGGACAACATCTATTTCCAGTAATTGATATGAGATGTATCAGTTAAGGCATCAAAGGTGACATTTTGTGCACTTTTTCTAAACTATAGCATGACCTAAAGATGTGTTGGGGATTCACAAACAAGACTCATAACCTAGATAACAGAAATCAAATATACACACAATCTATTCTCAATATTCCCTATTTTCTATTGTTTCAGCTTTTATCATTTGGGTCAAACACTGAAAATGGAAAATGGAGAAACCTAGCTCCTGATTTCAGGAGGAACAGAAGCAGGGATGGAACAAACTAGCGAGGGAAAGAGGGAGGGAGGGACAAAAGGCAAAATAAACATTTCTACTTACCTAGAGAAATACTTAGTGTGGTTGCACATAGAAATAACTTTGAAACATCCCTCCACAAATTAGAAAATAAAAGAAATAAGATTGTCTTATGAAAAGAAAATGTTAAAATCATCCTATAATCCCTAAGAACAGAGAGAGAAGAAAATTCACTTTATATAGACAAAATGGTCTGTTTTGAACAGAAGTCTATGAACAGATCTGAAGTTTCATTAATGTATTTGAAGAAAGAACTAATTAATCAGAAGAGCATTTGTAGTCAAAGAATCAATGAAAAAGCCTGGGAAGCAAACTTTGGAAGAGGAAGGTTAGCCTGGGGAGAGAGTTTGCCACATACTTTGGTCATCTTCCTTGGAGGAGATGCTCTTTGTCCCACACCCTTAAACTAACTACCTAATCCCTTTTGCATTGTCAATTTAATGACATTAAATAAACTTCTAATTAAAATGTGCATTTTCCATGTAGAACTGCCCATAGGTTAAAATGTGATCGTGCCATTGAAACAACACAGGAGAGAGTCTTGAAAAGGAAGCTCCTCCTCGATGAGCTTCTTACACATACTAAGGCATTAAGCTTCGCAACTCTGTGAAGTACAGTATTGTTGTGGCTTTCATTTTGCAGTTGAGAAAACTGTAGCACAGACAGGTTAAGTAACTTCCCTATGATCGAATGGCTAGACCACGGAATACCTGGACTGGAATTTCGAATTCAGCCTCTAACTGCTGTATTAAATCAGTGTTCTCATTACTATGATCCTTATTCTTTAGATGAGCAACCTGAGGCTTAGAAATGGTGTATAGGTGCTAGAACCAGAATGTGCACTCAGGCCTGTTCTATTTAATAAGCTTTATGCCACAGACCTAACCTAATGTTAAAACATTATTATTTAAAACATTTAATTGCAAAAGTTAGGAAAACTAAAGGTCACCGTCTCTTTCTAAATTCTATGGTTAAATTTTATAATAATTTGTATGATTCACCCATGGTCACACATGTACCCATCCTTAGAAGATCTGAGGACTTAAAATTCACTGCACTTTTTGTAGGTTCATTTATGTAAATTAGGGGCAACATATTCTCAAACACTGGCTTGCTTTTTCTTCAGCTAATATTTTTGTATTTGGATAAAGTATACTTTTATAAAAATACCCACAATTCCCTTTTAAAGTATCCTGTGATTTCTTAACTGAATTTTATTTACTATTCTGTTCTGAGCTACATGTTTTGCTGCCCAAATAGCAGTTGCCATGTGCAACTTCAATGGATTCTTTCTGATGTCCCAAAATAAATCAAATTATACAGCAAGCAGGGATATCACTAAAGTCTATGTAAATAAAGATATATAAAAAATTAAATATAACCTGTCATTTGCCTGTGACTATTGAAAGTAAAACCATTCATGTTGTTCCAAATAAAACTCTGGAGGGTCACAATTTTTTCTAAGAGGGTGGTAACTAAGAATGAACACTTTTTAACAGGGAGAGAAAAGGTCTTTTGAAGACCTTGTCATACCAATTGCCCAGGATTCCTCTTTGCTTCAGCATATCCCAGACCTGCTCAGGAAGATTACAGGACTTTCTTTCATCAGCCCATACACCACTGAGAGTAACTTCAAAGTGAATTGTCACAACAGTGTGCAGTAGTCTATAAATATAGAAAGCATACTATGGAAGCAGCTCAGTGTGTGGTTTAAAAAAAGTTTTCAAACAGAGAACGTCAAAGGCATAGCATCTCAAAGCCTTTTTGTTCTTTATTTTTTACTAATCATAGCATGTTGTTGTGAGAAACCAGTTTCTGGAATACTGACTGGAGTCTTCTGTGACTTTATCCTCAACTACCCAACTTCCAATCAACTATCACAGTCCCTGGTCAATCGCTTCTTCTATTATCAGTTCAGGATTTGTTCAATATCTTAACACATCTTCCTGTCTCAAGGTTTCCTTCTTTTTATTTAGTACAGCCTATACCACATTAATCAATTAATCCTCTGAAATCTGTAATTTATATAGTGTAGAGTCCTTGCTCAAAAAACATTATTTATTCTCCAGTATCCATAGAATGAATCCAAATTTAGTATCCTGATAGGAGAAATTGCCTGTACACCTAAAACAATCTTTCATTCTAGTCAAACTGGTCAATATACCATCTCTCCTCCTCTTTCTGCCAAAACAAAACTTCACAAACCTCTGTAACTTATTTGCTGATTTACGTCCCATCACTGCACTTCAAGGGCCAACTCTTCCTGAAGTCTTCCCAGGGAGTGCTGGGCGTCAGGAATGTTTTCACACTCTGGCTTCCTTAAGGTTGTTCCTTTTATTGCTACTTTATTTAGCACCTAGAAAATATTACTTTCTATTGCTAATTTTATTTTTTTATGCTTTGTATATCTGAACAGCTTACAAATCCTTTCACTGTATGATTCATGTCTTATATGCCATTATATCACCAGTACAACACTCCAAAATAGAGTTAGTAAATGATAATTTAATAACATCAATAATAATAATTGGTTTTGATTTAACCTGTTTGTTTCTTGTGTTTGTAGAAATATTTATGCCAAAGGCAAAGAAGATCTATTAGAAAAGTTTAGAGCAAACCCACCATAATGTAGAAGATAGACAAGATGACATCTAACATTCATATTTTGTCTAATACCCCATATTATTCCATAAACCCAAATTCCTTAGAAAGGCTAAACATGATGAATTTAACCTTCATACATGTTACATAACTTATTCAATCTTAAAACTACGTACTGAGCCTCCCCTACTTTAAACCTTCTGGTCAGTTGGCAAAAGTACCCTTACCAATCACATGTTTACAGGTCAACAGTTGTGTTTTTGAATAGCTGCCTAAAAGACAACCCCAAATTATAGTTTAATATGATTTAGTAAAGAATTCATAAGCAAAGTTTGCTACTGTATCTTGTCATGCTGAATTTTAAAAGCATCTGATCTTATAGATCATCTAAAAAATGTTAGAACTGCTAAATATTCTTTATTTCCATTATACATAAACAAAAGTAAAATGCCTTTCATTAAATAAAAGGCAACAATTTAGATTCAGAAAATTTTAATTAAATTGGCATAGTTAGGACCAAAAATACAAAGTGGACACAACGACCTTCTCTTCAGTCCCTGCCTTTTAACAGGCCAATGAACAAAACCTGAAACACAATGGAGTCTTGCTGTTCTGTGAGACAGGGACGGGATTTCCTCAGTGTTTGTAATATGTGATCATAAGGCTTAAGACAATTAAAACAGCATCACAAAAAAATAATAAAATTAAAATACCATGGAAACACTTCTATACGTAAACCTAGCATAAAAGAAAGAAGTGTAAGTCCAGGTCTCCAAGAAATTTATAGTCTTAATGAAGTTATACACACACAAAATCCAAATCAACAAAAACAAATATCGTACACTAAGTAATTGAATATGAGAAAGAGATAAAAGAGTCTCAGAGTGGCTTAAAATTTCATAATTCACTGGAGCAGGAAGTGTTCATGAAAATTTTGTTCTTGCCTGAATTTTCTTTTATCTTTCATGAATGATATCTAATAATCTGTTGAGCTCATTTTGACAGATTGTCCTATCATCAGTGGGATGTTGGTAAGAATGTGAAGAAAAGGGAACCCTTGTGCACTCTTGGTGGGGATGTAAGTTGGTATAGCCACTATGGAAAACAGTATAGAGGTTCCACAAAAAATTAAAAATAGAACTACCGTATGATTCAACAATCCTACTTTCAGGTATCTATCTGAAGGAAACAAAACCACTATCTTGAAAAGATATCTGAATTCCCGTATTCATAGCAGCATTACTTACAATAGCCAAAAAATGGAAACAACCGAAGAGTCCATAAATGGATGAATGGGTAAAGAAATTATATATATAATTCAGCTATAAAACAGAAGGAAATCTTGCCATTTGCAACAACATGGACGGACCTTGATGGTGATATGCTAAGTGGTAAGTCAGAGAAAGACAAATACTATTTAAAAAAAAATAAACTCATAGATACAGAGAACAGATCAGTGTTTTAGAGTCTGGAGGTCAGGCATGGAAGAAATGAGTGAAGATGGTCAAAAGTACAAAATTGTAGTTATAAGACAGGTAAGTCCTGAGGATAATGTACAACATGGTGACTAGAGTTAATAGTACTACACTACATATTTGAAAGTTGCTAAGAAAGTAGAACATATAAGTTCTCATCACAAAAAAATATATTTGTAAAACAAACAAAAAAACACTTAGTAGATTAGTACAGCACCTTATATAACACTACAGATTTCTTGTTTGTCTGTATGTTTGTTTGTTTCTTACTAAATGTAATCATACAACCATACTAATTTGTTAATATAAACAACAATAAGATTGCTACTGTGACTTTTTGGAACTTGTAGTCATCAGACTGTACTGTCTCACATGTTACATTGTCAAAATTATTGCCCTATACCATGATAATGCATGTGAAAATTTATTGTAATGAATATCATCTTAATATGAATGACTATTTTAACCAAAAAAATAAATAAAAATTACCAACTAAAAGAGTACTTAGCCTTTCTTCCTGTTTCTCCCTTCCACCATCCTCTCTTCCACCTTTTCTTCCTTATTGTCTTTGTTCCTTTCATTCTTGTTTGTTCTTTATTTCTTTTTTTATGTTGCCTCCTATATACAATCTTTTTTTTTTTTTTTTAACTGAACTGGGGGCCTCACCGCATTCGGGAAGCACACCCCAGTTCAGCATGTGGGTCCGCCTGGGCTGGAGCCGGGATTTGATCCTTGGTCCTCAGGGCTTCAAAGTGAGCACTTAACCTGCTGAGCCATCCTGACTTTCCCACTATATACAATCTTGCTACTCAATCTATGGTCCATAAACCAGTAGCACTGGCATCACCTGAGAGCTTTTAATATATATATATTTTTTTTATTTTTATTTTTGACAGAGAGAGAGATACAGAGACAGAGAGATAACTGAACTGGGGGAGCTCCCGGTTCAGCATATGGTTCCTTTATCTGTCTTTCCTACCAGGAAAAACATTGAACACGCCCACACATAGACACACAGTTCATGTAAGTCATGATCTTGCAGGTAATCATTTCATATGCCTCTGGATTATTGACTTAAAATTTTGCATTAATCTACTCCATGATGAGAGAAAAAGAGTCACATGAAAATTATTTTAACGTCAGATAAGACAGTTATGAATGTACCGTAACTAAAGCACATGAAAGAAGTTAACTATTAAAACTAATGATTGTGGGCAAAAAGGAAAAGATAAGATTGATGTATCATTTCCCATAATCAGATGTCAGAATCCATCGTGGCAATATAGTAAACACCATTTTTAATTATCACTGAAGTTCAAAAGATCATGAAGACAAGAAAACCATGAAGTTTGGTTGGGTAATTAAATGTGCTGAAGAGAGTTGGTTTTACTTTAACTTCTTGGAATCCTAAAGTGAAGCTTTCCTGGAATGTCCTAAGAGAGTCTAATAACACTACTTATTTTCTTGAGAAGTACAATTAGCCACCTGAAACTAACATATATATTTCCTAAATCATCATTACATATATTATCTCATGCATAAAAAACTGTCCACTAATGTTTCTTTCAGTGTGTCTATTTTCATTTTTATTGAAGATGATCATCTCTTATAAGCAATCACCCTGGCCCTTGGAAGCTTAGGGTCCAACAATGTAGTGGGAGATATACATACATACATACATACATACTAATATGGGGAGGAGAAAGACAGAGAATAAGATGTAAAGATAGAATGGAATTTTAAAATATGTATATTATGTTATCAATTCAATAAAGAATGAGTATGATGAGAATAAAACTTTTCAGCTTTATTGAGGTATAATTGACTATTTGTAAGATATTTAAAGCATACAGGGTGATGATGTGATATGTGTAAATTGTTAAAGGATTCTTCCCATCAAGCTAATCCACATATTCATCATCTCAGATATTTTCATTTTTTTGTGAGAACATTTAGGTTCTAATCTCTTAGCAAATTTCAACTATACAATAGGTGTATATATATACTGCATTAAGTTTTTAATACACATAGAGTCACTACCAGCTATATAATTTCAGATCCTAGATCAAAATAAAAATGCATGTTCAAAAATTATCATTAAAACAGCATGGGGCTTTTCTGAGGACAGACCCTAAATAACTGGGCAGGTCATATGTTCATGAAGTCAGCTCTGTATATGGGACAAACATTTGCTCATTTCTCATGGGTCAGATTAAAATTGTTTATCCAGATCTCAGTCTCAGTCTAAATTCCCAGTGCTAGACAGTTTTTACCCCAATGGATCAGTGTCTAAGTGTTTATGGCCAACCAACAACAACCTATATAGCTAAGCAGTTTGTGCAGAAAAAGATAGAAAATATTTAATAGAGAAGTCTCTGGTCCACTGGTGTAAGTAGATATATTTAATATTATATAAACAAAAATGTGATTTAAAAAAAAGTTACAAAGTATTCTCATTTTAGCAAAGTATTATGCTAAAAACTTTTTAACATAATGAATAGGAATTATTTGAACAATACCACTACAAATTTTGAATGGCCTTTTAATTTATAGTCGCTTTACTTTTATATGTACCAATCCAAAAAAATATATATTTCTACAACATGTATTATTTCAACAATTTAGGACAGGCTTCAATTCCCCATTCGCTAGGAAGACTCCCCATATCATTGAAGCCTTGGGCATTCTTTCTCTCCTCTGAGCTCCAAAACCACGTTTTCCCTGTACCATTCAACATACGAATAGTCTTTCTCCTGTCACAATTATTTTCTTTTCTGGGTTACAAACTCAGTGGGGCCACAAAATATGTCTTCAGCATCTTTATAAGAATCACAGTACATAACAAGGTGTCTAAAACATAAAAGGAACTCAAAACAGGTTTATTTAGTCGATAAACAAAGGAAAGTGTTTTAAAATGCTGTGTGCTATTTTTTATGAAAAAGATCAAGAAGATCAAATATAACTGTCAGTACGCAGATAGTTTTTAGGGCATGCTGTTGTGGTTAGGATATGATGGAAAAAGATCACTTTTGTTCAAAAAGACTGAAGTTACTTTGGCTTTTTAGAAATGCCAAACGAGAAAATTAAAGTATTGCATTTCGCCCAATCTTTTTATACATCT